>VXAU01000809.1:501849-595729 GCA_013399695.1 Formicarius rufipectus | reverse complement strand
AACCTGAACCTATAACAACAGTCCAAAGGAGAAAATTACCAGTGGAGCTAAGGCATGGGAAAAAACTTTGCAAATTCATCTTGGGTGCACTATTAGCTGTCTCTCCTGGTTGTGGTTTTGTTATTTTTTTGTTATTTTTTTTTTCATACAGGTGAACCAGTACATTTCCTTGAAGACTGATGAATACATTTCTTGTTCTGGAGGGATGACATGAAGCACTTTATCTTATTTGTTTTTCATTCCCTTATCTACTAAAAGCAAATAGATGATTTCAATAAAAGGTCATAACACAGATAAGCAGAAGGGATATAAAGTTGTTGAAATGTTTTTGTTCATGTGTGTGTTTAAAATTATTACCAATCTGGGAGACTAATGCAGTTGGTCTGAGCCAGGTGGACTTTTGGGGAGCTGTATCATGATTTGCAGTGTACTCTCTGCTCTCTGTCCAGCACTGAGGGGATTTATTTGGTGAGTTTGTACCCAAAACAAGGGAGACTCAACTTTCTTCCTTTTTTACCTTTCCCATTTCAGGACAGTCCCTCTTCTTGGGATTCCAACTTACTCATTCTGAGTAAGTGAAACCCTTTTAGAACATGAGTAACATGTGGCTTTTGCTTCTGTCCCTCTGCTTTTTGGTTGTATATTCCTCCAGGAGAGCAGGATAAATGTGGGGTCGTGGGATTAGCCCATTGTTCATCACATTACATGAAATTACTCTGTGGAAAAGCCTTAGGTTTGTTTCCATTTTGCTGCCAGTTTGGGGGATTTTTTGTTTCTTCTTACTCCAACATAGTTCAATTCAAAGTGAAATCACAGTTCTCTGCAGATCCAGTGAAGGCATTCACCTTTATTTTTTTGTCTGTCTGAGTAGCTAGGGCTTTCCTGAGAGCTTCCCTAGGGTTTTGTTTTTCCTCTGGCTGTTGTGTGATTAGACTTTAGGTTGTGTTACTCATTACCAGGTAGTAAAAAGGCTCCTCTAGTTACCTTTGGAAGTCATTGCCCCAGAGTTCAGTGTCCCTGCCATGTGTAGGTGAGTTATCAATTCCTGAGCAAAGTTTGGCTTGTGCCTGACATGTTTCCATATTTATTCCTCTCCCTCAGAGGAGGATCAGTGTGTCATGGAGCCTGTGCATTGAGCATTGAGGGCAGCTTAGTACAGGGAGCCTGACACAGGAAGGTGAACTCAAAGTTAAGCAGTGAATTTGAAGGGGTGGCTCCAGAGAGTATGTAGGTTGTCTGGGCAATCTCCCATAGTTATTTTTATGGCCACGTGTAAGACAAAAATCTGCACTTTTGCCAGCAGTTCTGGCTTCTGGGTGAAAAGTGCACCCAGTTTTATTGGTGGTCACAATGGAAGGACTCAGTTGTGTCCCTTTGCAGTGCTAGAGAGATTGAGGGAAGAGGAGAGGACAGGTTCTTTCTCTCTGATACTGCAGATGTGACAGAACAAACATCTGCATATGTGTTAATTGACCAGATACTGGGGTTAGGTGTAGTCAAGGGTTCTTCAAACAGTTGGGGTATATGAAGAACTAGAGGTGTGCCTGTGTTTTGATTATTATTTTGAATATCACTGTCTTCTGCAATGAAACCACAGCCCTGAGATATGGAAATCTCTCACTGTGCCCATTTCTTCAGACACTTTGTGGGAAGGATCTGCCTGGTGGTGGCTGATGTGAGTCAGGCCCCCAGGCAGCTGGCAGCAAGTTGTGTTTTAGAGGCATGGCCTTTGTGAGCTGAGGAGAACAAAATGGTCCATCTGCTCATCATACTGTGGGTGTATTTGCATTCATAAGAAGGAAAACTGAAAAAATGTGCTTATCCTAAGCTCTAGGCACCTTTTGACAGTTCCTCTAATGACACAGTTGAGTGATAATCAAAGCCAACAGTTTTTATCACAGAATTTCCTAACTGCAAGAGAAGTTATCACACGGAAGTGGTGTGGAAAAAGATACATCATTTAGTGTTTCACTTTTCCTAATTCCAGTTAATAAAAAGATAAGTTTTTTAACAAACCCTGAATTTATGCTGATTGGAAGATTTAAATTGTGGGTGCTTCATCTGTTAACCTGGATGAAGCCCCATTCTTACATGCAGGCAAGTGACTGGTGCCATCTTGATGGGCAGGCTTTGATGACCAGGTGCAAGGTGGATTTACATTTTTCAACAAATATTTAGATTCTGTTAAGGGAAATTATTTTTTTCCTTGAAATTGTCTTCCATGGAGCTTCGTCCACTGTTTGCTTAAATCATTTCAGCTTCTCCCAAGTAACTTCACATCACATCCTCTTCTCAGCTGAGAACATTGGCTGGTAATTCTTAGGCATCATTGAAGCACTGAGTGTATGGATATTATTCCTGTTTATAGTGTCTTTCTGCTACTCATTTCCTCCTCCAGGATTCTCAGTGCTAAAACTGTGCTATTTTTGGAAGAAAATCTGTCAGATGACACTGGATGTTTAAAGAGCATCCACAGTGGTGTTCTGCTGTTGTCACTCTGTTGGATATGTGTAGGTCCCAATGAGCACCATATCTGATGGGGTGCTGCATGTCTGTGTCCAGACAGATCCACAAACCTGTTAAGTTTGTCATCTGTCAATTTTTTCTTTTTTTAATATAGTAAAAAATAGCAAAAATAGATTATACTGACACTCTCCTCCAGTGACATCCAAAACATATGCTTGTCCCCCTCAACACAGGAAAGGGATGATTGCAAAGGCTCCATGGGAAATCCTACAGGAGCTTGTGTGTTCTCAGCTTGATTTGGTGGTAAATAGTCTCAAATTGAAGTGCTGTGGGGACAGAAGTGCCAAGAAGAAGCTGAGCACATGGACTGTTCTGCTGACAGCAGCTTCCATTCGGCAGCAGCGTTTTACAGAAGTGGAAATGCTTTTTGCTACTGATAATTGATACAGTCCCTCCAAGTGTATAATGTATCATCTGAAACAGAAAATCCAACCCTTGAAAAAATTACCTGGCATTTGCTTTGCAGGTTATGCCCACTGGAAGGGTCAGGTGTTGAATTCAGATGAGCTTCACGAGCTGTATGAAGGGCTGAAGTTGAACAAGGTCAACCGTTATGATTATGTACTCACAGGTAAGAGGAGCTCGTTCCCTGGAGTTCTCAGGGGATATAAACAAAACAAAAGAAATATAAACCATGTCCCTCCTTATTGCAGACAAAGCAATTAAAATTTCCCTCCTTTGATTGCTCCTGCAATTTCACCTGTATGTTGTAGTCTCAGCTGCCTGTGCTGTTTAATTTGGAACAGCCAGAGTTCTCCAGCCAGAATGTTGTAACTGGGGGGGTAAACTGATCCTCTTGTATAATTTACAGACTTGCACAGGCCAGTCATATAAAGGCATAATTAATGTTTTGGGAGTGCCTCCACTGAAAAAAAGGGTGAGGAATGTCAGAGTATTATCTTAAAATTTATTAGGAAGACATGAGTTTAACCCTTTCTCCTATATCTGCAGCATTAGCACCCTGTGGTGCTGCAGCATGAGTTTATACAGAGTTGTGTGTCCTTAATTTTTTCACTTGACCTTTAAGGCATGGAGCAAAGTCTAAACAGGGTTGGATTTTAGTTTCAACTCTGTTAAATCTTTTAATGTTTTGCTCTTGTTACTGTGTAGGTCATCTGAGTGAATAGATTCTGCAATGTTTTCCTTTGCTTGCACTAAGTACAAAGTGTTAATAAATACAGTCAAAGAGAACTTCTTGTAGAATACTTTATAGAAAAGAGAGATTCTACATGCAGATGTTATTAAAGATTGCTTCTCATCCCATTCCTGTTTCTCAAAAGTAGGTTACTGCTCAGGTTTCACCTCAGTAAGAGCTGTGCATCTGTTTTAGATTGCAGTATCATTTGTTTTATAGCAGTGAACAGTCACTTCTTAAAGGTAAGCAGAAATACATAACCTGATTTAATTGATTTCATGGCTTCCACATGTAGAAAAGTTCTTTATGCACAGGGAAAATTGGAAACTTATAACTCCAAAGCAGTTGTTCTGGCTGGAAGGGTGTGGCATGTCTGAAGAGTTTATTGTCAGGATTTTTTCAAGGATTATCTCCATAGTAAAGGAGACTATACCGAAATTCATCTCTTAACCTTAGTTCAATCTATTTTCTATTTAAATGAGTTCTTTGTGGTTGAGAAATAGACAAACACCGTTTTTTCCTTGAAGGAACTCACATAGAGGACATTTCCAGGAAAAGCACACTGTATTGCAGGAATTTTCAGGAGATGTTACTATTCAAAAATTAAAAGTAATGTTTGAGTATTCTTTTAGTTGAAATGTTCCTTTTTTATTTTACTTCCAACTCTTGGAAGAGACTTGTATGCCTTCCTTGTCATGGCCTTGTACTGGTAAATGGATAGAAGAGATTAAAAGCAGTAGAAGGAAAAACAGAAATCTTCAGTAAAAAGAAGTTTTGGAGAAAAAGGAAATATTTATAAACATGGCCTTTAAAAGAGGATTTGTGGGTGGATGTCTTAGTGTGTTGTTCAAGTTTAACATCTTATTTGCTGTAGCCCTTTTCAGCATGGACAAAAAGAAGGCATGGGTAGAAATGTCAGTAATTCCTTAATACCTAATAATACTTCCAGTGTTTGAGTCTTCAGCTACATTGTGGCTGAACTTAAAATTCAGGGTTTTTCATTCAGGGCCAGAAGTCTGATTTTTCTCTTCAAACAGGAAGAGAAATTTGCCATAATGCACAGCTACTTTGCACCTCCAGCAACCTGGATATGACTATTTAAACACTGAAAACAAATTCATTTCTCAGCAGATGGGATTGTATTGTTAATTGTATGTCTGGTGACTGTAGCTATCTCAGCTGAGATGGAAATCCTTACCTTTAGGCTGATTATACAAAGTAACACTCTTTGTGACTGGTATTACTTGTAGAACTTCATGTATTTATTTCATTTACAGTAAAACACTCAAGAGATAACCCCCAGTTCAGTTTAATTGTTTTGAACATCTCTGTCAATAATGTTAGCCAACCTTTGTATTTGTCAGCCAGTCTATGACATCACAGGTCATTTTAAACAAAAATCTTTGCTTGGCCCTTTTTACTGATTATCAGCATTTCAAAGACATAAAACAAAGCAGTTTGGCCAAAAATCTTGGAAGCTTTTTAGTTTTCTCTGCAACATCCATGAATTGATCAATTTTGTGAGTTAATAAAAAGAAAAAATCTCCAAAATATACTTTTAAATGTTTTAGTAGAGGAGGCATTTCCAAGCTGAAGGTTTGAAGATGCTACCTGACTAAAAATAATATTAAATGGACTAAAATAAAATTACTATTTAATGTTGCAAATTAAGTAAATACATGAATATATAATTTAAGAGACATCTGTAAAATATAGACATGAATGATTAAATAAGAATATTGAGGTGCTCGCAACGTGATTAGGGCCTTGAAATACAATAAAACTTTTTTTCAGCTTATTTCACTGCTAAACCTAAAAAAATGGGAATTTTGTTGGTACTTTTGCCATTGTTCTAAAGTATTCAAAATTAAATCTCCATTGCATTAATGTGTTGGATTGTATCAGCACCAACATTAATAATAATAAATTGCCTGAAGACAGAGTATGAGGAAAAACAATGGAATTTAAAATATTTTCTATTTGCTACATGATTAATAGTACTTATTAGACTGCTGTTTTGATGAAAAGGAAGGCTTGCCTCCTTTTAGCCTGACCTTTTTTTAATATATGTTCAAGCAGTTTAAAATTGTATGAGCCACTCATATACAATGTCCTCAGTAAGTGGATTTTTAAGGTTGTATTTGTAGTTGTGCAAGCACTGTCTGAATTTGTGTTCCACCTATTATTTCTGAATGAAATAATAAACACCTGTGTTCTAAAACTGCTTTTATCCAAAGAGTGAGGAGTATGCAGCATTCCTATCCAAAACTAAAATCAGAAAGAATGTTCATTAAAATAGACTTCAGAGATGTCTTTTTTTTCCTCCCCCCCCAAAAGGGTATACAAGAGACACATCGTTTCTTGCAATGGTGGTGGACATTGTCCAGGAGCTGAAGCAGCAGAATTCTAACCTTGTATACGGTAAATATGTGCCTTGTAATCCTTTCTGCTTAATCAATGTGTGTGTGTGCTCACCATTATCATGTTTTAGGATGAAAACACTGCTGCGGTGTTAATGTAGCATTTCACAACCACCTTTTGCTCTGCTCTGGCAGTGTCTGAGGCTCCAGGGTGGTTTCATTTCAGCGTTCAAAAGGAGAATGTGCCTTTTTAGGTTGTCTGTATCCAAGAAATGATAAAAATCCTAGCCAGCTGCTGCTGCTGTTATCAAAAGCTGGTTAGACTCTCCTGTGTAGCCCTGACATGGTTCCTTGTGACATCCTGTAAATGTCTTACTTTGCCTTATAAGCTTCATGATCCACCTTAAACTCCAAGGCTTTTTTAGCCTTTTCTGTAAGATGTGGGAGCAACAGGCTCTAGCAAATGTCCTCATTAGCATGTCATGTCAGGCTCCAACCTGTGAGAAGAAATACTCCTCTTTCCTTCCTGAATCTCTTTCAGGACTTTTGAACATAACTAGTGTAGGCTTCAATTGAGCAAAACATTTAGAGTGACAGGGCAAAGTCAGGGAGGATTTAGTGGGATAAAAAGATGTGGGTGATGGTTTTTAGCTGTCATCTTCAGGTTCAGTAAGCTGTGTGGTCAGGAAACATCTAGAAAGACTGGGTGGATTTTCAGGTATCCACTGCTTGGTGTCATACCTGTCTTAAAATTAACAAAACACAGTGCTCGTTTAGCAAAATGTAGCAGAGATCTTCACTGGGTTTTGTTGCTCTTTAGGCTTTATCAATACTGTTGCATTGTCAGGCTCTGCAGAGCCTGGTATGAAAACTAAAGGCTGTTGAAATGTGAGCAGAAAGGAACATCTCACTGAATGGAGCAGGAAGGAGGTGGTCAGATGATGAGATCACCGCTGGACTTCTAAGACCCTTTATATTTAATAACTAGATTATAATGTAAGGAAAGTACTTTTAAAATGTAAAGCAAATTACCCTACTTTTATTCATAGAAACTTCCTTAAATACTGATTGGATTTGTGTTTCTTTTCTATCTTGTTAAAGGTTCTTTTAATATAATGAACAAGGTTCCTTTTTGGAGTACAATGTGTAGCTATTTCCACCCTCACTTTGAAACTGAGGACACTTGGAATGCTTTGTTAATACTTCTGATGATAGAGAACCCATCCCAAATGTGTGTTAATATTAATACACCAAATATCAGTTCATGTACTTTGGCATGGATTTTCTTACTGTTTTGTTATAATACACTAACTGGTTTTTTAATATACACACTTTGGTGTGTATGTTTGGCATGCTTTTTTTTTTACACTGAAGTAAAAATAGGACTCTTTTCAGAGCCATTAGCTTCTTCCATATTTCTTCCCCCACCATATTACCACTCCAGCGTTCAGGGTTGGGGAATGAAGGGGAGAGCTCTCTATGTTTTCCGTAACAAAAGCCTTTACTCCCAGCAGTCAGACCCTCACCCTGATTCATAACAACATAGGAGCAGGCAGGAGGGGGTGATTCCAGCTTGATAACTGTTTAAGACATGGCCTGGTCTTTCAGAATTGGCAGCCACCAGTAACATATTTGAGGCTGAGTGTGCTGCAAGAGTTGTGAGAACATATAAGCTATGAGGTGCTCAGTGCTGTTACCTAAAATTTTTCCCTCCACCCAGGGCCTCTATAACTATATCCCATTTCTAAACCTAAATTTATTCTGTTACAGTGTGTGATCCAGTGATGGGAGACAAATGGAATGGAGAAGGCTCTATGGTTAGTACTCCTCTGTTGGGTTTCTCTATATAGTGAATGTTTGTTATATGAACATGTATAAAGATGTATTTATTTTTAAATGTCAAAACTGACTACCTAAGTTTGGTTTTGGATCCCAGCATCAAGTAAGTTTGTACTTTAATTTCTTGTATTTGAATGAGTTTAGTATCTGGGAGGAATGACAACTGTATAGCCCTGGGATTATTTCTGATTCTCTGCTGAGACAACAGGGGGAATACAGACCCTATCCACAGAAAAATATCCCCCTTCTGCCCTTCCCTGTCTCACTGTGGTTCTCTCCTCTTCTGTCGGGAGCTCTGTTTTGGCTGGTGGCCTGACTGGCACTGTCAGTCATCGTGTGCACTGACACACTTGAACCTAAATGAAGATGACTCATTTCATGTGGGATCCAACAGCTCTTAGACATCAGGCTCTCATCAGTGACAGAAAGGCTCCCTGTGCCAATACCAGGCTGCACACTGGCAAAGAAACATTCGTTTTTGGTCAAAGCTAGCAAATAATTTCAATAAAAATACAATGTGGGAAGACATCAGTGCTAATGATATTTCATGTTTTCTTCTACCTTAGCTAGTCATGCACTGTGCATGTCCCTTTGTACCTTTTTACACTTTACCTGTAAATACCACATGAAGTAGCACATTTGCCATTGCTTTTGTGTGTTATTTTTTCATTTAACATCTATTGCAATCTATGTTGTCCTTGGTTTTTCTAACAAGGCAGAGGTCTGGCAGCTCTAGTCACCTTGCAGAGCTTTAGGTCTTGAGAGAAGTCAACTATGGTCCCACTATGTCTTTTGAGTAGAAGATAAGGTAGATGGAAGAAGGAAAGAATAACACACAATCCACCACCTCATTCCTGCCATAAGAAATAACAAATGATTATTTAAAATGCCTTGGTTTAGATGTGACCTAGTGTTGTATTTCTGTGTGAAGGCAGAGTTCCCTGAGCCATGCTTCACCATGGCAGTGTTGGTGTGGAGAGTGTTCTGGCAGCACCTAATGGTCAGCACTGCTGTGGGGTTGTACCTGTGGGTGATATATTTGGCATGGGAGGCAGCCACTCAGGGGCACATATATTACCTGCACAAGTAGGTAATCTACAAGCCTTGCATAGCTTGTAGGTTAACAGAGAAAATAAAACATGGACAAAAGGGGGGTGAAACCCCTAAATGTCAAAACTGACTCTCCCTTGCTACAGGAAGGCCCGTAGCAAAGTGTCAGCTACTGGGAATCAATAAACTTTTATTAAAGGTTTTGTTACCTTGGGCTGCAGCAGGACTCAGGAAGGTGAGGTGACCCCTGTACCTATCTAACCTGAAGTCCTTTTTGAGCTCTAGTGTGTGCCAAAAACAGCTGGTGCTTTTCAGCTTTGAGTCTGAAGAGCATACAGATGGGTGGGCTACTGTTATGTCTTAGTGTATGTCACCTGCTTAGACAACCAATCTCCCTTTGATGGTGGGCAAAGGTAGGAGATGAAGATCGATGTCTCTTCATCTTCAGATGTCAAAGAAACAGAAGAAACAGCATTAGGCCCTTATACTTGAAGAGCTGGTTCTGCAGGCAGTGAGGTTGCCAGCATTTTACTAGAGTTGGGTGCAACACAAGCAAAATATTTTTAATGTCCTTATCAGAACTGCCTTGTACATCAAGTTGTACTGGACAAATTACAAATCTGATTTCCCATTCATACATACTGATGTACAGCACACCCCAGAAACACTGGACTTAGAGAAGGAGGCCAGATAACATGTAGCATGGATGCTACTTGTTCCTAAGCCCCACAGTGCAACACAACCAATGTGGGCACCTGCTGGCACAGCAAAGGGCCTCTGTACTGTTGGTACAACAAGAAAATAGTTTCTTTTAGAGGTAAGGACATGAGAAAGGGTTTCCTGTGTTGGGACACTCTATTCCCTCATGTTGCTGTATCACCTTGGTAAGAGAGAACTTGAAAGTTCTTCATCCAGGCATCACTTTCGATTAATGCTGCAAGTTTATATCCATTGCTTAGTGTTGCTCCCCATCACTTCCAAGGAAAGAAGGGCTGTTGGTTGTACTGCTCCCAGCTGGAGGGATGCTCTGCCACTGTAGTTACTGCTGCAGAACAGCACTCAGGGAGCTGCCGGGTCACTCAGTGACAGAAGGAATGGTGGTTGAGGAAAGCAGAACTGCAGTCCCACATCTCAGATACTGCTGACAACATTTGACTCTGTTTCTTCTTCCCCAGTATGTGCCCAAGGATCTTCTCCCGGTCTACAGGGACAAAGTTGTACCTGTTGCAGATATAATTACTCCTAACCAGTTTGAAGCTGAGTAAGTGCTTATTTGCTTTTCTAGCTAAATAAACTTGGGGACAAAAGCAGGGAAGACTAATACCCATTATTTTATTTGTCTCAGTACAGTGCCTTATGTATCTGTGTGTTGGGGTTTAGTTTTTTGCTGTTACTTTCAAGGGGTGCTTTTTAGACAACTTCAAACGTTCCGTGCTGAAACCAATAAAAAAATCTGGAAGCTATGTGAGGAAAAGATTCTTCTTGTTTTCTCCAGTCTGTCATTTTCATGATTACTTCTTGGTATCCCCACAGGCCTGTTTCTAGGACAGGTTGAAAACTTATCTTCCCCATCCTTACCCATTGCTATGGAAATTTTTTTCTATGTCAGAAAATCAAAACTGAAATAGTTTGGTTCAACCTCCCCAAAACTAGACTCAGAAATACCACCATGGCAACATCTCACAGGAGCTAGGAATTTAAATACCTCCTGCCTGTCAGCATAACACTGTGACTCTTTGGTCAGGAGATAATCTGTCGTGATACATCACAGGTTGTGTCCCTAAGGGGAGGGAGCAGCTAGATGGCAGATGGAGAAAAGACACTTGTAAAGGAATTTTTGTGGAATAGGGATCTCTAGAGGAGGCAGGTTAGGGCTGCTGTGAGTCCATTGCAGAAGAACTGAGTGTTTGTGCACACAACCTTTAAAGACAGTCTGGTCCAGCAGACCGTGAAGCTGAAGATGGTTAAGGCCTGTTTGGTGCAGTCCAGGCTTTCCTCCTTTCAGGTAAACAAAGCAGTCACTGCCTGGAGAACTTGTGCTCCTTTAAGATTTCTGTTTCATTCTCAGGTTACTCACGGGCAGGAAGATTTACACGGAAAAAGATGCTCTAGAGGTAAGTAGGCAAAGGGTAGGATGTGTGGGATTTCTTTCTGCATTCCTGCCTGCAGTGCTGCAGTTTGCAGTCTGTCTTTAACCTTGAAGTCACTTTGGCCTCCATCCTTTCTTCCTGTTTATCATTAAAGCTTGCACATTCCAGGCACAAAACATTTACTATTGCAGTGTCAGACTTCTGAAGAAACTTCCAGAAACTTCCAGAAAGAGCTACAGATAAATTCATTACAGTGGTAATGAGTAGATCTCTGTGAGGTTGCTTTCTTGCTTTAGTTGGGGTGAAAAGCCTAGGTGACCTTGGGCATGAGGAACCTGCACAGGTCTCTCTGCCTGCTGTCCATGCAAGGCTAAGTGTGAGGACAGCTTCTCCTCCTTGTCCCAGACAGATCCACAGCACTGACAGCTGCTGCCATTGCCATACAGAGATGATAGGTGGCATGCAGATGTATTGCATGGAGGTATAAAGATTGACCCTTTCAGAGAAACTGAAGAAAATAAGAAGCTGAAGGGTTTGGTGGTGAAGGACAAAATAGGAGTATGGTTTTGTTGATGTCTTGAGAAAGGCTGAGCTCTTTGTTTTGTTGACTAGTCAAGTGCTTTCGTAATGGACTGATGTTATTCCTTCCAGTTTGGTTTTGAACTTCAAAAGAACACAAAATCTTTAAACAAACAGCAGCTGCAGTGGCACCCTGGAGAGTAGCTGGGGGTCTGTGAACCCAAATGTTTGTTGTTTTTTTGCTGTAGTAACATCATACAACATGGGTTGGTTATCTTTGATTCACTGCAGGAAACAGCTACAAAGATCTGAGCTCTCTTAGTTCCCACCCTCCCCCAGTTTTGCATTACCTCACTGTGCTGGGTGAGGGTGATGAGCTGTGCTTTATGCCAGTGGCTGATAACGGCAACTCAGTTCTTCCATTCTCATCCTCACCAGTAGAACCACATCCTGGAGGAGAACACAATCAGATAAGCAGCCATTAGTTTTAGATTTGCATACTTCATCTGCAAACACAAGTCCCATGTGCTAAACACTTTTTCAATATAGTTTTCTGACTGATTGATGTGATAGCTCTTATTTGTGATGGGGTTTTAAAAATCTCTTACAGAGAGATGGAATTATATTTAGAAGTGGAAGAATTTCTAAAATAGTTGCTTGCAGGATATTATATTTTAATCTGTCTGTCTCCCCAGCATGTCATATGTAGATCTGTCCTTCTGAGTAATAATCCATGCTGGAATTTGTCCCCTTTGGAGGTGGTAGGAATTCTGGCATGAATTTCCATGGTGACATGCTTTCCTTCATTTCTTCAACAAGGCTAGTGATGACAGTATAGCCTTCTAACATTAAATATGATGTAATCTTAATGTAGAAGGGACTAAGTCCTACAACTGGAAATAGAGGAGATTAGGTTCTTGGTGAATTGTGACTGAGAAATGAAGTTTGGTTTAATATGACTTCACAGTTTGATTATGACAGTGTATGCTTCTTTAAAACCCAACCAATATCTGTGTAAAGAGGCCTGATAGTTGAAGAAACCTGGAGGCTTAGACAAGAAAGAAAAGCAATAGAGAATTAAAAAAATAGCAGAAATAAATCCTCATCATTCTTCTGCTCATGAGTCATAGCTAGCCTGAGAGGCTTTTTAGTTAAACTCTTCTGGGAGAATTAATATTTTATCTGTGTTTTATGCTAAACTCATTATTGAAGTAATTCTTTCTTCTGTGAAATCAAAATCACTTATGTCTGTAGCAACCAATTGTGATGTCAGAAGTAGAGTATTCATGAGTTTAAGTGAGGAACACACAGTGAAAATACACGTGCAAAGGTATATAATATACAGGTGTAATTTGGGTGTTGAAACAGAATGAGAAAAAAAGATTGAGACAGACACACTTGAACCTCTGATGAAGCTTTTTGAATGTTTGTAACTTTAAAAGTAATAGTAAGATTTCATGGCCTGGAGTTCTTGGCATTCTAGCAAGTGTTTCAAGATGCTAGCTCAGGTGCGTGTGTCTGTGTATTTGTTCTCTTACTCTTTTGCTAATATGTTCTGAAAACATGATGCAGGCAAAACTTCTGATCACAGCAGAAGAAACAGAGTATTCTCTTCAGAGGAGCATCCAAAGATAACACAAACAGCAATACTTTTATATTTTAACAAGTGTGTACATTTAAATGTGGATGTTTTGATTCCCCTTTGAGACACAAAGTAGTGTCTCTGATTCAAGTGAATTATTTGAGTACAAATCAGTTTTTTCTGTTTAAAAAACGTGCCAGAATAAGGTGCTTGTCAAAAATCCTCAGCATGATACAAAGTTTATTCAACATATATCACAGTCACTGATTCCTGCCTTTTTACACATGGAAAGGTAATGGATATGCTCCATGCCATGGGACCAGAGACTGTGGTGATCACAAGCTCAGATCTGCAGGCACCTCTGGGAAACGACTACCTAATTGCTCTGGGAAGCCACAGAAAAAGTGAGTCATGAACTTCTTCTTTAACTCTGCTTTCTTTTAACTTGTCTCTGCTTTGTTACTTCTTGGTGAAGTAGTTTCATCAGACCCATCTGTAGGGGACTGGAGAAGCTCAGGGCCCTAAGTGAAGGACTTCTACAGTAATAGCAAGGACTGGTAGGAACTGGGGCTGCTCCATGAGGGAAGATGAGCTGGGAGCTGAGTGTGGACACAGCACAGAGGGGGAGCACTGCCCTCACCCCCAGGGCTCACATCCACAGTATCTGAATAAAGTGAGCAGGACAGGGGTGGGGATGGCAGACAGGTCCCATTGGCAGTCCTGTGATCTCCAGAGGAAGGTGAGATAGGCCAGGTCTGAGACTAATCTGGACAAACCAATCAGTAAGTCAGGACAGCAGGGCAGCAGCACAGGTACACTTGGGGCACAGCTCAGGATGCTTGTGCCTGGCTCTGAGGTTCTGTGCAGCTCCTGGGCAAGTGGGCAGAGAGGGCATGGGGGAGAATGTCCTAGGTGAGGTTTATTGGGGTTGTTAGACTCTCTAGTAGTGACCCTGACAGCTAGTAGTGATATAAAACAGGAACTTGGAATGTTTTGAATGCTTTTCTGAAAAGTTACACTGTCCTGTTAGCAGATTGGTTCCTCCCCTTGGCAGGTTATAAAATATCCTTCTGTTTCTTTATATCCCCTTTTATTCTGTCACCAAGATTCACTGTGTGTTCAGACTGTCACTCAGTGTTTCCACCTGAGAAGGGCACAGTTGTGAGGAGTGAAGGATGAGGCATGTACAGTGTATAAGTGGTAAATGCTATCCCAAGTTGGCCAAGTTTTGGAAGGTTGTGCCTTTTAAAACACAGCTCTTTCAAAGCAGAAAGTTTACAATATTCATCAGCAGCTTTACATTCCAAACAAGAAAAGAGTTCAAATCTGATGATCACTTTTAAAATAATTTCTTTTTAACTTCCTGTAAATGCTGTTGTATTAGTTGATGGGTCTGTTGCTTAACTCTGTCTCTGTGTTGTAGCTAAAACAGATGGTACCAGGATAACACAGAGAATTCGAGTGGAGTCTCCTAAAGTGGATGCTGTCTTTGTTGGAACAGGAGACTTGTTTGCTGCTATGCTTCTGGCATGGACACACAAGCATCCAAACAATTTGAAGGTTGGGAGAACTTACTCATCTCTCTGCAAGTTTAGACTGTGTTTCTTCAGAGTTTTTTAGAACTTTTAATCTATGGCATTATTTAAAGACTGTCTTCTGTTTTGGCTCTTTCTTGCTCACCTTAGAGGATAAACCCCCAGAATTTCCCTTTTACCAAAAGGAATATTAAGCAGTCACATTTGCATTGAAGTTGAATTGATTTTTGTAATTGTGCCAAATAAGATGTTGCTCTCTCTCTAGAGAGAGACTCTATCCATGTTTGCAATTACATTCTTTATCCTGACATCATAATAAGCACTGAAAATCATTTCTCAGATCTGTTTTTCTCTTTCTTTCCCTTACGGACAAAGAGTCCTCGATATGGGTAAATGTTTAGGGAGAATTAGCTCAGTGGCTTAGAGAATGAAGTAAACATTTTTCCCCCAAAACTCTACACTGCATAGTTGTCGTCCTGCTTTCGTTATCTGTCTTGTTTGCCTTTTAATAGCAGAGCTTTTGAAATAATATTAAACTAAGCAGCTGAAGTTTTACTAAAACCTGAATGTGTTATGTTGGTGCAGGTGGCATGTGAAAAGACTGTGTCAGCCATGCAGCATGTTCTGCAAAGGACCATTAAGAGTGCAAAAGGTAATTCATTCAGACCTTGTCCCCGTGTGTTCTGTCTGGATTTACATCAGAAGAAAGATTCAAAGAGCTTTCTGGGTTTCCTTACTAAAGGCAGTCCTGGGTGCAGAAGTAATTAGAGAATTTACAGGGTGAGATGAGAGATTGGTAGTCCTGTCTTCACGTTCCTTGTAAGTCCTCCAAGCCTATTTTTGACAACAGCCGACTGAAGGTGTCACTGTTTAGCTTGTAGTGGGTCCACAGTCGTGCTGACTGTACTTGACTCAGCTTTGCATAACAGTGGCAGAAGAACTTGAGGAAATGCTGAATTTGATGTGCAAGATAGATTCTGTTTTAAGTGTACCTTCTGTTTTAAGCACAGCTCACTTTTCCTTTGTGTGTGTATTTACTATTGAGAGGGATTTATCAGCTAATAATAATTTATTTGCTGTGCTGGCCATGTGAGGAGTGATTTTTTCTTCCAGCTTCTCTGCCCTCAGAGTTCCTGTGTCTTTCAGTTCTTAAAGAAATCCACATGAGATCTGTGGGTTCTCAAAAAATGTCTGTGTGACTTTCTGATTAACAGCAGAGCTATATTTCATGCCTGGAGAGAGATGCAGAACAGGGGTGATAAGAAATCAAAGTGCTGACAGGGATCTTGCACCTTGGAAGCCTTTAGCAGGGGGTTGTGAGGGAGATTGGGGAAGGGAGGAAGGTAGAGAAAATCGTGGGGTAAAAGAAAAATACATCTTGTTTCTTACTATATTTCTGTTTTTAATGACATTCTGATGTCATCTTTCTAGCACAAGCTGGAGAAGGAAACAAACCAAACTCAGCCCAGCTGGAACTGAGAATGGTCCAAAGCAAAAAGGACATAGAAAACCCAGAGATCATAGTGAAAGCCACCGTGTTATAAAGGCTGTACGTCTCCAATAACGCACAATGTATTCATGTCCTCATTTCTTTCCTGTAAATTGTAATATTTGCCTTAGATCTGTGACAGAAACCTGACTTTCATGAAATAGTGCCCAGCATAGGCAGATATCCACTCTCAAACATATGTGCTGGCCTTGCTCAGTTTAAAAAACAAAACAGTTGGTGTGCATTTGAGCATATTCCGGGTATCAAAATGGCTGTCGGATTCACTTAGTCTGGGTGATTACCCAGGGCAAGAGACAACAATATTCCTGCCTTGCCAAAGACTTTAGATATGAATTTGCTAATGGAATGCTTGACTGACTGGAAAATGTATTGATGGCATCTAGTGCCAATGGAGCTGGCTCCATGCTCCCTGTTCCTGGAGATACCTGCTTACCTGCTCAGGTATTCAGTGTCTCAGCGGCTATGAAGCTAAGCAGGGTTAAAGCTACACACAAGGCTCTGGCTGTGTGTAGGAGTACTTTGAAGATGTTTGGCATGTTCAGTACTCTGAAGTGACCTTGAGGTGTCATTCATGTTACTGATTTCTACTCCTTCTTCTTGTCTATGAACAGCTGCTTATTTCTAATGTCCATGGGTGCCCACGTGATTTTCTTCCATAAACTGCTCCAGAAACATCTTTGTTAATAATACCTTTATTCAGTAGCACTGATGAGAAGTTTGTAGTTCTACCTCTGAGGCCGGGTTTGATTCTCTGGTTTTTAAGTAAGGACAAACATTCTGTTAAGGACAACAAGAAAGCAGCTCTCACCCTGAAAGCTGGCTGCCCTGGTTTGTACTTGCAAGGTGCATAGAGCACTTCCATTTAACAATAGTAAGCACTGACAGGCTTATCCATGAAGCAATGTGGGGCAAGTATTGCTTTTGTTTTAGTAAGGTGTAGTAAGTTACATGTGTTTACCAAATGCAGTGAAAGGTAGAAAATTACCTCGTTTATAATGTAAGTCTCTGCAGCCAATGCCAATCAGAGATGACAGAAATGCATTGTTATTAATGCACCTTCATTGCAAAATTCTGCTTCATAAAGCTTGTAAATGGGATTCTTAATAACTACATCACAGCCACATCCTAAACCAGAGGAACAGACATGCAGACAAGGTCTGTATGGGGCCTGTGTTCTTGCATGTCCCAACATGAGGGAGGTCTAGGGTGCTGTTAAATCCAAGTTCACCTGATGAGCTTTATTTGTCTCACACTCCATAAAGGAATTAAAACTGCATTTCTGATTGCAGTAACATGGAGAAAACTTGCATTTGAGGAAATTTTTCTTGATCACCTGAATAGGCTTAGGAAACTCACTCTTGGGTATCTCCCAGATACCTTTCCTGCATCTCCCTCATCACACCCCTAACTGACAGTCTTCACCTATCCCATCACTTTCATGAATTTCTGCCATTGCAAAAGGTAATTATTTTGACCTAATAGAAGAGTAATTTATTCTTGATGTAAATTTTTAGCTGAACAGGTTTTCTTTCATAGGGTCATTTTCACAATTAATACATTTCTGAAATCACTTAATATCTTTGAAGCAAATGAAATTTAAGAGGAACAGGTCTGGCAGTAAATATAAGAGGCAAACATCAGGCTTTCACTCAACAACTGACACTAATTTTATTTCCTCTCATGCATTTGGCATCAAAAATGAAACAAAAAATCATACAACTTGAGAATTTTAAGAAAAAGAAAACCAACAGAAATTGTGGACAAAATATGACTCTATTGCCACAGTAACCACTGTCATGAAATTACTTTCTAGCAATAATAATTTTGGTGATGTGAACAGTTGGTGAAATGAGCAGTCAGCAACAGAGATAGGAGCTCATGGCTGATACCCAACATGTAAAAAGATATGAAGTACCTTAAGAGTGTGTATAAATATTGATGGGAAGCAGTGAAGAAGGAACTAGGCTCTTGTCAGTGGTGCTCAGCAAAGGGAAAACAGGCAATGGGCACAAGCTGGAATTCAGAAAAATCCATTTAAACATTAAAAAGTATAATTGACTGTGAGGGTGATCAAACACTGGCACAGGTTGCCCAGAGAGGCTGTGGAATCTCCATCCTTGGAGATACTGAAATGCTGACTAAACACGGCCCTGAGCAACCTGTTGCACGTGGCCCTGGTTACACGGAGTGGTTGGACCAGATGATCTCCACAAATCCCTTCCAGCCTCAGACATCCTGTCATTCTCTGGAGCAACCTGTTGCACGTGGCCCTGGTTACACGGAGTGGTTGGACCAGATGATCTCCACAAATCCCTTCCAGCCTCAGACATCCTGTCATTCTCTGGAGTACAACAAACTGCCTTTCTTTGCAGTGCTGTGCTTTTAAATTGATGCAAGTATTTTTTTTCTCCCTGCAACACAAACTTCCAGATGGGCTAGGAAATAGCTCGTATTAATATTTTCCCTCCTTTTCAGAAAAGCTGCTGTTTGCTTGGGCAGTTGTGCCAGGAGGACAGTTGCCTTTTTTGAGGCAATTGTTTTCAACAAAAATATTTAAATACTGTAGCTAGTGGTACATTTCAAGAGTTGAACACTAAAAGGATTTTAACTGTTTCTAACATTGGTTAACCAAGTGTTGTGTGCCATATTCCAAACACAACTATGAATTTTAAAACTAGACTATTTCATGTGGAACTATAAAATCCCTACCATCCTCTTGGGAAGAAGGGATCAACATACTGAACTTCCCTACCTGTATATACCATGGTCCGTGTCCTTGGAGTAAATGTGAGATAGCAGGATTTTATTTTGACATTAGAATAAATAGAAATTCACAAGAGGACTGAGAGAAAGGCAAGGACAGTTGTCCCTGAAAAAAAGAAGCCTGGAATTTAAGAAACTTAAAACTACCTTGCAAACAAGGTTTTAATTGTAAACCATAATGAATGCAAGAAAGGAGAAGGTGATAGGTTTGTTGAAGGAGCGCATACCTGTCAGGTGTGATCTTTTCCCTTTGCTTCATAGAATGCATCAGTTCAGTAAATTACACCTTCCTTAGAATCTGTGACATATCCATGTCTACAAAAAAAAAAAAAAAAAGAATATTCATACAAATATGGGCAATTCTCAAAAGTTCCTAGTTCACAGTAGCTGGATCCTGCAGCAATGGGCTGCTGCCCTTGTCTGCTTAAGTCCCTCGGGGTTGTTCATACGATACTTGTTTTAAACTCCTGCTGACCTGGTCTAAATTAGGTCAGGTTTATGTCTTCAGTGAAGAATTTGGCTTAGCATCTCTTGCCAGGAACAAACATCATAAATTATCTGTAAATATATTCTGTAGCTAACATTTTGTAGCCACAGCAGGCTAACATGTATTTTTAAACATCAAGGTATACATGTTTAATCCTTGGGTGCATTTTTATTTGTTCAGAATTGCACATAGCTTGTGTGCAGAACAAAATTCAAAGACTCAGCACAGTCCTATCCAATCTTTTATTCCCTCATCTCCTCCTTAATGTAATACCTGTGTCTTTTTCTGAATATCTGATGTCTGTCTGGTGTAGCTGGAAAGTGTCTCAGTATCAGAGAGTGCCCACTGTTTATTTAGGGGCTTGGAGGAGACTTCATTGTTGTCTGATCCACTTGCAAACCTTTAGTTAAAGATAAAAGGTTAATCTAAACTAGCTTAGGTCCTAATTGATTACAGAAAAAGCACTTTAGCCCACAGAGTGGAGTCTACAACTAATGGATAATCTTCCATGACTGTCCTAAGAGCATGAAAGGTGTCTGTAACCCAGAATCCAGCACTCACCAGTTAGGGACTGGTGGCTTTACATGTCCAGGTGAGGTCAGTGGCACAGGATATTCCCCATGCTGCAGTACATGTAAGTGTGGGAGAGGTGAATGCTTTGTGTCCAGCCCACTTCCCTAATATTCTCTTCTTCTGCTGACTGGAATTAATTTGTGTTGAATCCCCTTTTTTCTGGAATGATTCACAGTGCATGTGCTCAGCCATTTTGATAACTCCAAGTGCACTCACTCATTTGTGGAGCCGTCGTGCAGGAGAGACCAAAGGTTGTTTACAAACCATCTACTCTATTCTGGGCCTGGATCTGAAAATTCCCATGTGTCTGGGAGACGTGCATAAAGGCTATCCATGCTATTCTCACTCCGTACAAACATTTAAGAAATCTGCATTATGAGTTGTTAATGTTTATTGCTGATTTTTATCGTAAGTGGGGAGAAATCTATAATCAATGTGTTAAACAAAAGAACCAGAGGACCAAGGTTTCCAGCTACTCGTACTGCCTTTTGAGTATCTTAACTGTGTCTTGATTGGATGGTGTTAATTTGTTGTCTGAGACTGTTATGGTGATTGTATTGATTGATTAGATTTTAAAATATGTGGCAAGGAAGATTGTAATAAAAACATCTATGTTTAATATACTGTGCACACAAATTGTTAGATCCTATTTTTAAATATGTTAATCATTTCAGAGTCAAACAGCACAAGAATGGTTTTATAGTCTTGCTGAATAAAGTGGATGTAATTAAATGTTTCCTTAGTTATGTCCTAGTATAGACAAAGGATAGTTCATTAAAGAGCACACATTTGTGCCCTGTAACCATCTTACTGTAAGATATGGATGTGGAAGTGAGTGACATTCTTGTTGTCTTGATTTTTGTTTCTTTTAAAGAAGTTTCATGGGAAGACAACTACTGCCATTCTGCACCACTCTCTTGCATTCCTCTTACTTTTATGTGTAAGAACTCATTTTGAGAACTGTTTCTTGTACAGAATTAGGCTGCACTACCCTTCACTGATTTTTTTACCTCATTATACAGGACTATACAGTGGGAAGCAGTTGTTCCTCTTGAGGGAACAAGTCCTTCTGTCAGCACTCAGCAGCGTCCCTGCAAGAGGAAGAGAGCAGGGATCCAGGTTAATGAGTGCACTGGTCATTGGAGAAGGTGCTTATGTCCACTGGAGAAATTTGGTTTATATTTATACTAAAGACCCACCTCTAACTGGGCAAAGAGCTTTACTCATGAAAGAGTACTTCTAAAAGCTGAGACCTGTTACAAATCTTAGTCACTCTGGTATTAAAATATTTCTTCATAAATGGAAACACAACACAACCCCTTCTTTTAAATCCCATTGCAGCCTTATTGGCTTAATGACCAGTCATCCCAATCCTGTTAGAATCCCAGGATAGGATATTCAGAGAACTGTTCTTCCTGAAAAACTTCTCCTTCTGGTTAGTGGGAGCCTGCTGAACAGTTCTGCAGCTTTCTAAAACATGTCCGTTAAAGACATATATCAGCCATGCAAATTAAGCTTTGAGATGCTCAATCACAGCCCTCCAAAACAGCTCTTCTCTTTTAGATAAATGAGTAAACCAGTGAGTTTATACTTCAATACAGGAGCAGATTTCAGGTAAACCCATGAAGTTCAATCAGGCAGTGGAGGAAGGGCATTGAGTGCAGGGTGCAAGGGAGCTGCTATTGTCTGCAGGGTTTCAGGAGAGACTAAGCTAGTTCTCACCATTTTCCAGAAGGGAGGAATGTGGTGTGACATTCAACAGCCAAGGAGAGCTCCTGTCTGCTTCACTAAGAAACCAGTGCCAGGTCACAGCCCCAGTGCCACCAGTTTGGTGCTCTTACTGCTCCAGCAGCAATGGGCCTCGAGGCAAATGGGATGCTCCTAAATATCCACACATTCCTGACTTAGTGCCTCCACAGTACAAATAAAGGTAATAAATCCCCAATTTGCAGAGCAGTGAATAAGGCAGCACATTATTCAGAGAGAGAAAACCAGCAATATGAGAAGGCTGTGCCATATGTTACCACTGAAATCACACTTACCTATTGCCCTCATGGTTGCATTGCTGTTTAGGAAAAAATCTGTGTGTAGAAGAGTGCAATATGTGTATTCTGTGTGTATGTGTGTGTATGTTGAAGCTTTATTTGCAATGTGGTTAGGGGTGGGAAACAGAATTTGGGGGGCTGGCTGAGTAGGCCTTCAGGATGTGAGCAGAAGGTCTTAAAGAATTATATTTTTATAAATTGTGCTGAAGCTTTGGGTCCCAGCCACACATAGCCTTTTCTTCCAGGGAAGTAAAATGGTTTGGAAAGAAAGTCAGGTGGCTGTAAAATAGTAGGGATAGTACAACCCCACCAGCCCTGGACAAACTGAATAACTTAATAAAAGATGCCTTTTTAAGTAATATTTTTTTAGTGCTGAATTGTTAAACAAAGAAATATCTATGAGCAAACTTTCTATGTACTTAAAGTTTGTGTGGTGCTTTGTACTGACTAGGTGGACCTGTTATATGTTTACACATCTTAATGATTGTCCTCAAGGCGTATGTAGTGATTCAATGACTTTTATGCCAGAAAAACAATGAAGTCCTGTGTAACATAGCAAATTATTTAATTTCTAATGAAATTGTAGGCTTTTTAGTGTTTGTGTACTTTTCTGGTTGGCAATTGTGAGTTGTATTCCTCCTGCAGTAAGGCTTGTACGCTTGATTGTAGAGAGGCAATAGGATGGTAGATACCATTGTTTAAAAAGAAAACCCTAAATATTGCTACCTTACCCATTTTAAAATCAGGTGAGCTTTGTGGCATAAGTCTGGAAATTAGATTTCTGCATTGGAATAAAGTTGCAAAATACATCTAGGATAAGCTAAACATTGGTGATGGATTTGTGTATTTAATGAAATAAGACTTGGAGGTCTTAAAAGTGTTTAATAAACATACAGGCCAAGAGACTGGAATGAAACTGGCTCGTTCCCATTCTATGGACATGACTGAGCTAACTCAGAGCTTATGCTGGATGTGTGCACAGGCAGATGAGTAGCCTAAATGGGACAAAATAAAGATGCTTTCCTTGTAGTTTGTCAGTGGTAGTAATGTGAAGAACTTTAGGTGGGTGATCTGAATTCAGATTCATAAATATCTTTCAGAATAGCTGAGGTACCAATAAAATCCCATTCAGTCCAAGGGCAAAGTTGTTAGCATGGTTCAAAACCAGAGCATGATTTTTTGACTCTTGCTAGACCTATTGAATCGTTGTTTCTTACGGCTGGCAGACCAGGGCTAAAGCACAACTGTCCAGATATATTTAGTTTTTTGGTTGAGCTTTGGGGTCTCTCTGGAAAATGCAGTCTGCAACATAAAGATGTTAACTGAGCACCACTTGCTGTGTCTCTCCCAAGAAACAGGGCAGCATCCTCAACCCCTCCCCTGAATAAATCCCTACTGCAAAAAGTAGAGGAGGACTTATCCCAAGTTCTTCTCCCAGGAGTTCTGGAGGTGCTGGAAGAGAAGCACTTCTGCTTTGCTGAGTCAGTGGGAAAAACACCCCCAGGATGAGCCATGTGTTGTTGAGAGGGGCTGTGGCAGGGAGCAGCTCTGCTGTGTGTGCTGCCCCGTGCCTGGCTTCTCCTCCCTGGGGAGCCCATGGGTGCAGCATCCCCGTGGTGCTGCCAGAGTGACCATTTTCCTGCCTCCTCCCGGTGGGAAACGTGGAGGGGTTTGTCCCCAGCGAGTGGGAGATGGATGAGGTCATTGTGGAGTTGTTGGGCTGTTTTCTTTCACGGTCCTGGTTTAGCACAGCTCTGTGTGCCCTCACGAGCTTGTGATGCACAGTGTGCTGCTTTCCTGACCATGGGGTAGTTTCCTTAGGCTTCTTCTGTAGGCCATGGAGAACTGAGAGACTCTGAAAGTGCATTATTTGAGTTATTCAGGCTAGGCTCTTGTTTTTTAGAAAAGGTGGGGAATTATGAGCTGCCATGATCTAACTTACCCAGCTCAGCTACAATCTGAAACTGTGCCCTAACCTTCCTGTCCTGACCTTGGTATTTGCCTGTCCCTGTGGCAAGGGAAGTGAAGGAGCTAAAACCAATGGGGGATTTATCCAGTCAAAACCCCTGAGGTTTTAATCTCCTTTAGTTCCCTTTACCTCCTCCTCCTGGGAACAGAAAAGTACTTGTGCTGCTGCTGGGGAAGGGGCTGGGACAGTGCAGCTGCTCAAAATGGGGGAGAATGGGGTGGCCTCTTTCCCTGGCAGTGAGGTGATGGGTAAGCAGGGTAATTGCAGAGCTGCACTGCCTGCAATTCTTTTTCCAGAAAAGAAATCTTTGTGAGACCAGTACTTGAAAGAAGAGCTGCAGATTTAGTAGTTTGGTGTTCTCAATCCAGCCCCACTCCCTGTATCACAAAAATATAGCACTGAAATACTTGGTGTGGCTGTTCTTAATGGCCTATGTGATACTTGTGCCTAGCAGAGTGAAAAATGGCTTTGAATAAAGCAGTGCTCTAACTTGGGAATATAATAGGAAGATCCAGGTGGAGAAAGTTTCAAGTCTTGTTTTAACAGCACTTGCACAGTGTCAGAGTTGTCCAGGTCTGGCTCTTTAATTTCCCACCCCCCTTAAGTAAAGAAGAAATCTCATAAGTCAATAAACAAACAAGCAAAGTTACCTGGGAATTTGTGGTATTGGTAGTTATTTTTGCCTACAGATTTTTATATCTTTCCACACCAAAGGTCTCTGGTTCATAAGGGATTTTCAGAAGATGCCTTGTCAGGCAGTGTGAGAGAGCCTGTCACAGCTGCCTGGGAGCACAGCACGATTCTTGTGACACACCTGGGACAGATGGCATTGGGGTGCCACCTGCAGACAGGCACTCCTGTGCCTGCATTTGGTACAGCACGTGTATTCACGTGCCTGACAGGTGCTGTAGGTGAATCCGTGCCTTGCTAGGGAAGGAAAACTGTAGGGCTTTTGTTGCTGGAGCTGCAGTGATGGAAGGAAATGCTGGAGAATTCAGCAGCATCCAATGATCCTGCCATTGGCTGTCAGTGTGTGTTAGTGCAATGTGTCCCTTTCAGTGTTGTTTTCTTTCTGGAAGATGGGAGGCTGGCAGCCTGTGTGCTGTTTTAGTGTGCTTTTCGCTGGCTGAATGTGAAATACGAACCAAGGTTGTTAAAAGGGGAGCACAGGGATAGCTGTGAATTTGCCTAGGACCTAAGAGAGTAAAGAGACTGAGAATTAATTTGAAAATAATTTGGAAATAATTCAGTATTGACCAACTGATGTCTTCAATGGGCAGTAGCACCTGGAAGAGGACAATATTTAGGGTTTTTGCCCAAAGCACATTTAGCCCTGCTCTACTGTTTAGTGAAAACGCCCAGTGCAGATGCCACCAGAGCCTCATCTCGTGGAGTAATGCTGTAATAAAGAATGTGGTTTTCTTGTGCAAGTCTTAACCTCTTCTTATGAAAATAACACACAGCTCAGTATTTTCATGGTGTATAAGTGAAATGTAATTTTTTTTTCAATAAAATACATTTCCTTTCCTAAATGTGGGCCTGCTTGTTTCTTCCCCTTGGTGATGTTTCTCTTTCAGCTCTTAATTGAGCTTTGGCCTTTTGTGTCTTTTCCTTAAATATATGAACCACAGCTCTGTACTCTTCCTAAGAAGCCTGGCCTCCTTTCCAGAGATCATACACTTTCTTTTCCCTATTGAGCTCCACAAGGACTCCCCTGTTCAGCCAAGCTGGGCTGCTCCATGTGCTTGACACAAAACACAGTGGAATCACCTGCTCCTGTGCTTGTAAAAGGTGGTTCTTAAATCCTGCCCAGCACTTGTGGACTCCCTAAGCCCTCAAAAGCAGATTCTGAGTGTATTCTGCTAGAGAGCTCCCTATGTGGCTTAGAGTTTGCTCTCCAGCAGCCCAGGGTAGCAACTTTCCTGTCTTTTTTTCTCATTACACTGAAAATTTAATACTCAACCACTTCATGATCACTGTGGCCAAGGCAGCCACCTACCCTCACATCCCACACAAGTCCTCTTTCCACAAACAGCAAGTCTAGGAGGGCAACTTTTGGCGTTGTCTCACTGTCTGTGACAAGAAGTTACCTTCTACAAACTTAAGGATTTCCAAGACCTGCCCATCTCAACAGTATGATACTCCCAGCTGATGTCTGGGAAGCTGAAATCTAAAAGGATGTGGTCTACTAGTCCAGAAATTTCTCCTAATTGTCTATTTTATTGCAGGTTTTAATATGAATTTATGAAAGTGCAACATTAATAGAGTTCAATGGCAAGGTTAGCTTTCTTACTGCATGGATGAAACACACAGAACAGATCAGAATCATTTTGGGATGATTTACACAGAGATCAGAGGTGCAAAAGGGTATGAGGGCAAAGGGTATGGATACAACAATATAAGAGTGCAGAAGGGTTTAACAGCACTTAGTCATTGATTAACTTAACACTTATAAAATGTTTCAATAGGATTAGATAAAATTATAGCAGCTTCATTATAGAGTCACAATAACAACATTCATAACATAATTCACACGGGTGCACACAGGGAAAGAGATGCATACAGCTATATTTATGTATCTATACATTCTTCTATGTCGAAATGTGTGTAAGGGTACCTCTCAAAAATTCCCCTTGAGTTCAGTGACACAGGTCAGATCCTTTAATATTTGTGTTGCACCTTGAGGAGTGTGGGGGGAGGTGGGTATGAGCCCAGGCCTTGTTGTCAGTGATGGTGTTTGGGGTACCCAAACTTGAGGGTTGTCAAGCTCCAAGAGATGCCCCACTTAGTGGGAGATGCTGGCACAGCTATTGTCCAGGAGGGCTCAGAGGGCTTCACACAGGACCACTGTCTGAAGGGTCACAAAGTGACTTCAGCCATCAGTGTGTCCATCCTTAGATTGGTAATTACTGGAGTTTACAAAACATGAGGAAATTGTTTCCAAAACCCCAGTAACAATGGTGCCATCCCACCTGGGCTATGATGCAGGTAAGGAATGTTCCAAGACTGTCTAGGATTGACTGATTATCCTTGTTCCCCACCTTGGATGGGCAGCTGATGTTCCTGTTATGGTCAGTGTTGTTCCCACCTGTATCACACCAGAGCATCTGATATGGTCAGGGACACTTCATGCAACCATAAACCATAGAATGGGTTGGGTTGGAAGCCCAACAGGTAAGGTCCAGGCTTGTCAGGAGCTCCTGACGTTAGAGCAGGCCAGGAGGGATGCACCACCACAAGCCCTGTGTCCTCAAAGGTGGTCGCTGTCCCAGCTGGGGCTTTTTCCTATCACAAGCAGCAGCCCTTTCACATTTTTCTTGTTCTTATTTGCAATTTGCTTTGGGGAAGAATTGGAACGAGTGCAAAATAAGGAGAGACTTTGAAAGAGTGGTACCTCCTCCTGGGGAAATCTATCAGAGCCCCCAGCAGGTCCCTCTCTCCTCTCCCAGTCCCACCTGCCACCCATTCCAGCAACACAGTCTGGCAGGCCCTGGGGGGACATGCCATCCTCTGGGGGATCTGTGTCTCAGATGTGAGACATGTGGCTCTCACATGTCCCCAAAAAGGGAGCGTGTCCAGAAAAACAGAGCATCTCGTGCATGCAACAGGAGGCCACTGGGGCAGTCAGGTATTGCCCGAGTCAGCTGGCAGCCCAGAGCTGAGAATCAGCTGACAAAGGCTGCTCTGGCTGCCTCCCTTCTGGGTTGGAATGTTGTGTTGTGGTGCTCAGAGGGAGCATCGGAGTGGTCTGCAGGGGGGGACGGCAGTGCAGCTGTGACAGGCAGCGAGTGGGAACAAAGGGAAAGGAGGAAAAGACTTAGGAGGTAGGTGTGTCTCCAGGGAGTGTTTTTGGATGCAACTCAGCTTCTGAATGGGGAGTTTGACTGGTGCATGATGGCCACACTGCCTTTGAGCTCTCCTATGCGTGCCCCTGGAGTGGAGCAGCGGCTCAAAGGAGTTGGAGTCCTCACATTCCTGTCCCAGCCATGGACTGTGACTGCCCAAAGCTGAGCCCCCTCCATGGAGCAGGATGGTTTTCCCTGTCATAGAAACACGGTGGATTTTAATTTCCTAAGAAAGGTTGGTTGCAAACACAACACAAGGTTGTTGCAGGGCACATAACCAAGGGGAATTTTAAGGAAATAATAAAAGCTGCCACCACCTCCATGCTCCCTCACCTTGCTTTTTTCCAAGGACTAGGTTGAATAATAAGCAAAGATAGCTAAAAAAAAAATGAACAGAAGGGTAACACACAGCATTGGCAGCCTTTTGGTTGGAGCTGAATTGTGAGTCAGGGCTGGTGAATGCCTTCAGGAGCCATGGCATTATTCATAACACTCCTTAGCTGCCTGCTAGGACAAAGGCAATTAGATCTCCTGCTTTCAGTAATACATTAACTGCAGGGAAGCCCGGGGAGCAATTTAACATCCCCCTTACACTGGTACCAGCATCCAGTGTTTCACAGCTGGGTCCTGCGTGCTGCAGGTGATGAAATAGCACTGACCCATTCAGGTGCTTTCAGCCTGAGCTCCTGCAGGTGGGGTTTTTAGGCTGTGCTGCTGACCCAGCAAACCTGCCCGAGTGCAAAAAACAACTTTACTAATGCTTGTAAAGGTTGAGCTTTGTGTTTAATATTTAAACAACAGTTCGCTAAATTAGCACTACAAAACTTGTAGTACAAAAGGACAGGTGCCCTTGCAAGAGCAAACATGCCAGGGCCCACTTTTAGAGGTCACTGATGTTATTCCCTGGAACTGAATAATTCTTGAGAATTTTTGTGGCTTTTTTGCCTCCTTGGCACAATTCAGGTTCTTGAAGCTTCTGAGCAAGCAGAGGGTTAAGCAACGTTGGCCTCCACAGAGATTCCTTGGATGGGTCAGGGTGACAGAGACAGACAGAGATGAGGTTTTCGGGTGTGTGGTGGAATTTCCAGGTGCTCTGCTAGTTCAATGCATATGGCTCAAAGCAGCTGAGGGTGTAGCTGCTGATGGATCCAGTGCTGGGCTGCTGTGTCCCCACAGACCCCTGTACCTCACCTCAGAGTGCTGCCTTCAGCTGGAAAAGAAGCCCACAGTGAGCTGCTTCAAAGAGTTGATCCTGCTGGAAACTACAACCTGCAAAAAATCGGATTGCTTTTAGGCTGGGTCAGCTCCCTGACCTACCATGCTGCCAGGAGCAGTGCAGACATTAAAGGGCAGGGCTAAAGGGGGTGGAAGGAGGGCAAGGAAGGACTGACCAGCATCCTGGTGCTGGTAGGGACCAACACATCCCACCAGCTGCCCCAGACATCACAGCCAGTGTGGTGCTGCTGAGCTGTGCAGTCTGCACCTTGCCTCATGCCAGAGCCCCTTCCTGGCTTCTACTCAGCAAAGATCCTTCTCCACCCTCTTGCTCCATTCACCACCGTGGCTGAAATCAACCCACAGAGGAGCAGCATGTGTGAGGATGGGCACCTACACTTTGGTGGGCATCTCGACTAGTGATGGGCCTCGAAGTGGAAAAGTTTATCAGAAATCACCCTCCCAGAGGGTGGAGAGAGGTGTTTGTCTACTGCAGACAAAAGGGTGAGCATGCCTACAGAATTCTGTGAACAAAGCCACCACAGTTATGGAAGATATTGCTTGGGACCTGATCCTCAAAGCATCTCCAGGAGGCTTGTTCCTCTCCTCTGGAGGAACCTGAGGAGCTGTCACACACTTTCCTGGGAGGTACACCCAGCAGAGAGCCTGTCCCTCACCTCCAGCTGCTTGTGGGGTATGAGCCAGAGCCTCCTCAGAGTCCTTTGCCAGCCCAACCTTAACAGCAGGGAGTTTGCCCCGAGCTCCTCAACAGAGCCCACATTTCTGGGGCTCACCTGACACTCTGGTGGGTAAAGACTATTCTCAACACCTGGCTGAGCCCTTAACAATTCATTAGCTCACTGGGAGACCTTGTTGATCAGCTTCCAGCACAAAGGCTCTTTCGGCAGTGATTCTGCCATCTTTTGTAAAGGCAGGTAAATGAGATCAAGAAGTGGGTTGTTCCTGCCTTTCCCTCAGGACCCAGGGCATGGTGATTTTGGGATGATTTTGGAGGAGGGAAGTGACTTGTCCTCTAGGCCCTGCCTTGAGGGAATATTGTGAGAGAGCCTGGGTGGAGCTGATTTACCCCCAGGGACCTTCTTACTGCCTGTTAAATGGCTTCCTGCAGAGCACAGTAAGGCATGAAATAATAATGATGCAATAGCTGGGAAATAGTGCAGCTGCTGATTTATTAGCTAAGTAGGAAATGTTTGACTTCACCTTTGCCATGGTGAAGTGCTCTGATGGTGGCCAAACCTGCTCTAACCAGCCCCTGCAAGGCACCTGGCAGGTGAATGGATTCCCTGGCTTGGTCCCAGTAGCCCAGGGAGAGCCTGGGGAGAGAAAAAAGGATCTGAAAGCTTCCTCATAAGGGAAACCTGGGGTTTAAACATTTTGTTTGTTTATTTATAAGTGACAGATACTTATTTGACATTTACCAGTAATGATTAATTCAGTGACTTGCAGTTTTGCTTGCAAAGGAGCAGCCCCTGCCCCCCTTGTTCCTTCCCCAACAAAAAGAGACGTGTTGTCCTGATCTGGTGGTTTTGTGAAGGCAGCATTTCTGTGATCTTACACAGCCAATATCATCCCTCTATGTCCTTGCTTTTGTGTCAGTAGACAGAGAATAATATTACTCTGTCCTAAAGAAGAGCTACAGGGTAAACTCACTTCTCTGCAACACTTTTGAACTTCACAGAGACGAGAGATTTTCAAGCAGATGAGCAAACATGACAGTGGGATGGATTCTTGGTGCCAGGGTATGTTTGGGGTACCATCCTTCCTCTGCTTTGTTTTGGCCCGTAGTCAAACTACCACAAGCCCATAAGCAAGTCTGATGTTCATTTTCTTAAGGAAATCCTGACTTTTCTCTTTTTTTGTGTGTGATTTCATAGTACAGCTGTTGAGACATTATCCTCCTACCTTCTGTCTGTGGGAAAAAAAAAATCCTCTCTCACCCCTCAACGCTGTTGTGGGACTTAAATCCACTGCCTCTGGTCAGGATTTACTCCTTCTCTTTATGTTACTTCCTGTCTCATTTGGAGGGGTATTCACAGCAGCATTGCTGCAGGGGCCTTGGAAGGGCCAGTGATTGCTGCTCAGACAGGCAGGATGGAGCTGGGTACCTGCTCCCTGCCTGCTGCAGGACAGGAGGAGCTGAGCAGATCCCTGGTCTTTGGGCTTGGTGGCAGATCCACCACAAACCCTCAGGCTGGGGCTGCCTGTTCCTTCCTCCTGGTGGCTCTGTGCATGCTGCAGGACATTTCAGGGGGCTGGTCCCCATCTGTTTCCCTCTTCCATCCTTCCCTACCCTGGACCACAGCTGCTCATGGTTAGGCTGTCATCCTCTGCAGGTCCAGCTGCCCTTGCCAGCAGGACACTCCCAGCTCCACTGAGAGCTGAGGCAGCTCTCAAGATAGGGTTTGATTTTCTATTCAGCTGCCAAAGGGGGACCTCTGCTCAATTCCTGTTGACTGAGAGATCCATCAGCAGGGAACAGGTGAGATAAAAACATGGAAAGGCGAATTCAACCTGCTGTGGGGATGATGTGGAGAGGGGCTTTAGCTGAGCCACCGAGCAGATGGGTACCTCGCTGCCCCCGAGTGCTGGGGGTGGGACAGGCAGAGGGAGCAGCAGTGGCTCGTGCTGCCCTGCCAAAAGAAGAAGGGAATGATCAAATGAGCTTCTGCCTGACTGCCTCTCCCTGTATATTGTGGAGCTGTGGGCCCACTTTGGTTTCTCCTGTGCTGGGCTGAGTCCCACCACCATCTCTAAGGGCACAACGATGCTCCTGAGCAACACCGTGGCCCAACGAGGTCAAAGGGAGTGATTCCCTTCCCCGAGGACCAAGTTTCTTTCTGACCCTGAAGGCCCTTGTGTTTTGGAAGAAGTAGTTTGACTGCAGACCAAGCTGTGCATTCTTGCTGCAATTTATTTGTTCTTCAACTTTCATTCATCTCTGGTGAATGGACATTTTAAGGGGACATGTGCAAGTGATAAATTCTGTACATTTTGGTGCCTGAGGGTGAATCATTACTGACTGGGCCCACAGTTTACTCTCCAGACTTATAATGGTAAGAACAAACTAATTATGTTGATCTGACACTGATAAGCCCTTCCTGTCCTTTGGAGGTCTCCTGCCAGTCCTAGAGTGCAGAGGGGAGGAGGGAATGTGAAAGAGCTCTTATAGCTGACTGAGGAAATTGCCCAGGATTATACAAAATGAATCTAAAAATTGTCACTCTAATAGAGATGCAGAAAAACAGGGCAAATTAAAGTAAAAGGCTCCCTGTCCTTTTGAGAAAACTACCTTGAGTCCATCCACCAAATATGACCTTGATGTTTAAAGCATGAGCTTAGCTGTCTAAAGCTCCAACCCACGTGGGAAATCCCAACACCTTCTTGGTGCTCCTGTGGCAGTCCAGGAACACACATCTCTCTCTAGGGTGCTGTGTACTCAAGAATTTCAAGCTGTGGTTCAGCAAATAATGGACTTTATCCCAAAGTGCTGACTTTGAGGACACAAGGTGCTCCTATGTGCTGTCCTGAGCACAGGAGCTGCAGCGTAGCATGAGGGTGCTGGGGAGAAAAACGAGCAGTTGGCTCCAAGAAAGCCCTTCTACCCCATCTGCATCCCAAGTGACATTTTTAATTAGCTGCTACACAGCTTGGGGACTTGAAAAAGGCCGAGGAAAGGCTGAGAGAGAAGACCCACAAAGTGGTTTCAATTTTAAAATTAAGAGACTCATAATCCAAGGCATTAACTCATGACCTCAATGATTATACATTGATTTTGGACTTAATTTATTATTAAATGACTGGGGTTGTCTTCATATTTTTCTTGAAAGCTCTTACCCCACCTGCAACTGCACCACCCCAACTGCAGGGTCAGCCTGGAAAATTATTTATTTAGCCTGGGGAGGGAGGGTGGAGCAGCCAGAAACCATCCTAAAGAGGAGTGTCTTGCCAGTGCCTGTGGATGTGGGAGGAACATCCAGTGCTGCCTCTTGGAAGTGTTGTGGCTGCAGCCAGCAAGTTCTGCTCAGGTGCTGCAGTAACACTGCCCAGATGATGCCCAGAACAGAAATCTTTGCTGTTCTCTCACTGCCCACTCAAACAAACACATGCAAGTTTTTCAAATGCTGTTTGATATCAGCCTTGAAACTGGAACAAGGGCTCTCTCACCGTGTTGAGCTCGTGTGCTCCAAGGTGGTGGGAATGTTTTGTCCCATGCTTGAGCCAGGAATGGGCTTAAGAACAACATGGGGAAACTGAAGCCCAGCAGTTTTAAATGCAGGGCAGAATTATTTACAGCAAAGTGAGCTTGGGGAGTTGATAAATATAATTCAGTTGCAGTGACTGTGGCTGGGCATTAGCACCTGGACCTGCTGTGCTGCAGAGCATCATGAACCCCAGAGAAGTCTCACTTTAAACTGACCAGTGCAGACCATGGACAGCATTTTAAGCATAAACATTTTAACAGGGATGTCCTATCCACAAACTCTCGTGGCGCAGTTTTTCTGTATACCTGCTAAAACTCCCTCCAGGTAGATTTTCTACTGTTTTCTGCTTACTGGTGAGAGTCTGTGTGGCTCCACCTTATCCTGTGCTAGTAAATAGCTGTAGCTGTCTACAGTTAGTATCACTGAAGTGGTATGGTGTGGTGTTTTGGGGGTTTTGGGGTCAAAATCCTCCTCTAGACCAGCTGGTGCTGGCTCAGGTCAAGGTGCACAGCTGCAGAGTCAATGCAGATTTGCAGGAGTGTTCCAAGCAAGGATCAGAGAAGGCAATGGGAGCCAGCAGGGGTGTGTGGTGGTGCATTTCCCCCACTGGAGCCAACGACTTTTTGCACAGACACAGTTTTAGTGTCTTAGTAGGATGCTTATAAACCTTAGTTGTTAATAAGACAACCTGACTGCATCAGAAAACAAAAATGAGAGTTTATTCTTCTTCGTCTAAAGTTACAGTTCCACTCAGGAATGGCAGAAAAGGCTTCTCTCCCCCTTCTCAATGTTTACATTCTTGCAACTTTATGTTCCGCTGCACAGGGATTTCAAAAGTACAAGAAAGGACTATCTTAACACACAATTATGCATGTTTCTAAAACTAATACACTTCATCAAAACTATCTAACAACACACAGTTATAGCTAAATATCAACTGAGATATATTTTATAAAATTGATGAATTCACGCAGTTCTGATCTATCTTAATTTTAACTTTATTAATAGAGCTCTTCACTTGTATCATTCCCTGGAATATTAGCAGGTTCTGCTCTCTGTTCAGTGTTACCCAGGGTCATTTTGTAGATTCCATCGTTAGCACTGAGGCCTCTGTCTTAGAAACTGCTTCTGACTCCTTAGTCTGAACACCTGCAAAAAGTGTGTTCCAACACCCCACCTCCTGGGAGCCACTCCAGGTTGTCAGGAATTCCCACTGGGCCTTGGTCTTTGTGTAATTATTCAGTCAGTGAAGAGTTCCCTGACTGTGCCAGGAACTCCTGCATGGCTGAGATGAAGGACAGGAATGGGAATAATCAGTCCCCCTTGGATCATTCCCCACCTGAATCATAGCTGCAGTGGAAGGTACAGCTGTAGCTGGAGTATTGAAAACTCCAGTAATTGTGGCCAGGATGGAAATTTACTGATGTCTAAAGTCAGTTATCTTGTGGTGCTGTGAACAGCAGTCTTGAGTGAACACAGAGTCCTTTGAGCTCTCCTGGACCACAGCAGCTGCACCAGCATCTCCCTCTGAGTGGAGCACCTCTTGGAGTTCTCCAGCCTTCAAGATTTATACTCAGGGGACCATCACCAGAAGCTGACAATGAGACCTGGGATGAAGTCCCTCGATCCTCAAAGCTCAACCCTTGACCATTGAGAAATGCTAAGGCACTTGGAATATTTCAATGAACCATAAGGGAATTTTTAACAGGTATATATTTATATATTTATCCCTTTATACATATATTTCTTTTTTTTTTTTTTCCATGTGTGTGCATGTTAATTGGTTAAATTTCTACAGCAAGTATACTATAAATATTGGGATCTCAGATCTATAAATAAATCACTATTGTGGCTGGAGTAAATTCTGTTGACTCATTCTGTAAATGTCTAGTTGATGATTAAGTGCTGCTAAATCCTTCAGATATAAACTGTTGTGAAAGTCTGAGACTACAACTGGACCTAGCTCACCTAAGCTCTAACAGGAGCTTAGAAAGCAAGAGGGTCCTCTCTGATCAGTGAAAGGGTTGCCCTTGCCCTTTTGCATCTTCAGTCTCTGTGTAAATCATTCTAAATCGATTTTAACTCGATTCTTCCTTTGTATGTTTCAACAGTGTATTAAGTAATAGAGTGAAACTTGACACTGAATTTCGTTAAGCTGCACTTTTACAAATTCCTATTTAACCTTCTTTTGCTAATACCTTTGATGGTCAATCTTTGAGTGACCTGAGACCATCCATTCACAAAAAATTGGCAGAGTCATCAGGATGTCAAGTGATATCACTGCATACTTACAAAGGCATGGAATAAGCATGAGTCCCAAATGCTCAGAAAAGTGGACTTGTGATAACTGGCATGATTGGAAAGTTGTGGAAGAATAGCCAAAGGTGGCCAAGGACCACGTAAAGGAAGAAAATGGAATTATTTGTAAAATATTAGGCAGCTACTTAATAGCTGCTTGTCATTTTAGGAAGAATGATAATAAAAGGGAACAGGACCTAAAGGAAGAAATAGAGGGCAGGAAAGCAGCTGAGTTTGTTGCTGTCTTTGACAACTGAGCAGCTGCAGAAAGAGTTACAGGAAGAAAAGAAGAAAAAGCAAAAGCTGGAAGAAAAGTTTGAGAAGATGCTTATGTGGCCTCCCAATCCCCCTGACATTGAACAGATGAGAGAAATAATTGCATTCCCTGAGGAATGGGATGGAAACATGGGGTGAGCCCTGAAAACAACAAACTGGGGGAAGGCTGTGCTTTATCTCTTTCAAATCCCCCTGAATATGAAGCCAAACCCACTATGAAACCAGAAGAAATGAATGGAACTTGGGATGGAGCAGGGGTCGTACCCAAAAAACAACCCCATTCAACCTGATTCAGATGGTTCATTTGCAAGAGTCCCATAGTCATAAGCCAGGCAAGACTGAGATGGGATATTTATGACAACTGCATCTAACTGGAGGAGACAGAATCTTATTAAATGGTGAAGAAACCAAAGGATTTTGTGGTCCAGGTGTCTTTTTAAACTTTGGCCCTGAGCCCACAAATGATCCCCACTTGATAAGAAGTAGAGTGGCATACAGGGCTGGAGGAACAGATGAACTGGAGGAAAGAGAAGCCTCTGCCAAGGCACATTAGATCCTTGAGTAAGCTCTCCACTGCTATTACAAAAGCTGCCTGTGTCCAGGCCATGCTTGAGCACAGCTCTCTTGATTTTGGCAAATGTGGATCATGACATGCTAAAGACGTTAATGAAGAGAGTGCCTGCTGTACTCAAACCTTGTCTCATTGCAAAACGAGATGAAATTAGGAGAGACACTCACTTCAATTCCCTGTTTGCTGTGAGGGACGTTGGTGACAACCAGGAAGAAGTCATAATGTGCAGAGTTATCCTCTACCTGGGCAACATTAATGCATGACATCATAAAATATGGGCTAGGAACAGGATGGGGTTATCTGACTAGTAAAACCAAAATTATAGGTTGTAATGTCAGTCAAACTAAACAATCAGCCCAACAAAATTCCCAGGAAAAGACACTCACTGATGCCAACTTGAGTGGAAAGAGCTATGGAATTGAGCATTAGCATTAGGCATTCCAGGAGCTGTCATTCTGAGACAACCTGCCAGCATTATCCAGAGTCTAATTCATGCATTGCAGAGACTCAGTGACAGCAATAGGAGAGAGAACACTCCACACCCTCAGACACCATAACCAGCTCCAAGAGGGGATGAAAACACTTTCCTTCTCCAAAAACTGAGATCAAAAAGTGACAGTCAGGCCTGGCTGTCTGGCAAGTGGAATTCTATCAATGGATAGATAGTAATGGCCCATATATTTTGGTTCCAGTCTGTCCTAAACAATAATTAATGAAATTTCTACTGGGTATGAGAGCACGGAGTTCAGTACTAACACGACTGGATGCTGAGAAGCTGAGTGTATGACCTGGAGAGTGAGGAGTCACGGAGCAAACAGAGCAAGTGTTCTTTGCCAAAATGCAAAAGTTAGTGTATGTGCTCCCAAGTGAGAAGCAAATGTCTTCTACCCTCTTTGCAGTTAGAAACCACAATGAAAATATTTTGGATTTTGATGTTCTGAAGGGCTGGACCTGGCACCTGTTGGATGGCAGAGTGTGGTCTTTTGGTTCAGATGTTGACCTTACCCCTAAAACAAATCAGGAGGCTGCAGTCCAAGTGCTCCACACAGCACCAAAACTCCCTGATTCAAAGATAACCAATGTACCACAATAACCAGTTTCTGCTTCAGTGCAGAATAGAATTGCTGGAGCCATTGCTGCTTTGGAGAAGAGACAAACAACCTCCAGGAGCCCCTCCCCACACAACTCACCAGTTTGGCCAGTCTGAAAACCAGATGGAAGGTGGTAACTAACAGTTTCTTACTGCACTTGAATTCCAGTCTGCACGAGAAATGCCTCTGCTTTTTGTCTGCCTGACCGACCTGTTACCTGTTTGAGTTTCCACAAGGTCACTGGACTTTCTTTTCAACACTACCCTGGCTCTGGACAGCTGGGACTTGTGCCCCACAAAGCAGGGAAGCTGATGAGGGGGCTGGGGAGGGGGGTGGTGTGGGACCTGTGTTTTCTTCTTGATCATCTTTTATAATAGCAAAGAACTTCAATCCAATGGTCAGCACAAACTTTTCCTCACTCATGAAACTTCCCTGTTTCACTGCTGTGTCCAGGAGGAGCCACCAGTGATATAATAACACCCCAGGTAGGGCACCAACAATATTAGATAGTGCCATAGGAATGGGAAAAAATTTTGAAAATTGTGTTTCCTGGGTTTTTCTTGGATGTGTCAGTAGAGAGCAGTGTTAATGCTGTTCTTTGTTCTTGGTCTGTTGAGAGATTTTGAATATTTATATTCCTGTTATTTATTCAGATAAAAATATGATTTTTTTTTTGTATTTGTACTCTCCCATTCCCACCCTTTACCAAGGGAAATATGTATGTTGGGGCAGGGAATTGAAACCCTGCCACCAAGCAAGTGCCCTGATCTATACTGCAGCTACTCCAGCCTCAGAGGAGTCCTTGACTTCTGTCTTTGTGCCACCACCTTTGCCTGCTGAGGATGTATTTGTTGTTATTGAGGATGTATTTGTCATCAACCACTGCTAATTCCTGTAAGGAACATTTCGATCTTCTTCTCCTTGAGTCACCACCATGCAGTTTACTGTAATTCTTAAATACTTTCCTGAAGCTTCTTATTTGATATTTTACACATACTCCTCTCTGTGTTCAGGTACTCATCATTCTACTTCAAATTCAGTGATATTTATTTGCCTTCCCTCCTTTTCCTGCTTTGAATCCACACAGAAAACAAAGGCAAGAAAAGTCTTTGTGAGCTGCTGTTTTTTCCTCCATTGTCATTTTGAATTAAAAAAATATCCACAGAGCAAAGCAATGGCAATTTCTAATTTAGTAGTAATTTGCTAAGGGGAAAAATAGTAATTGGTGCTCTTAAATGTTATTTTTTTATTTGTTTAATTACTGTTAGCTGGGTTTCTTGAAGACCTCATTAAGTGAGCATATGGTTTTAAAGATGCAGTTCTTAAGGTCTCAGATGCTTCCTGCAGTTATCTAGCCATGACTGGGAACTTATTAACATATCCAAATAGTTAGTGCAAGGCAAGTAAATTCCTTCTGTTCTTTAAAGCCCAAATAATTAATGTGTTACCTGGGTAAAGGACCACAGGATAGGAGCATTCCCTGCCTGCTGTGGGACAAACATTGCCTTAACATCATGCTGTGTTACAACTCAGAGGGACTCTCAGCATCTTCCAGTGTAGCTGCAATTCAGGATTAGCTGCTTTCTTCAAATCTTTAAAAATCTAGGCCTTTTGGACACTTTGCCCTCAGATCTCAAACATACATAATGGACGAGAAGCTTATTTTCTGGAGTCTAAACCAACTCATGTCACCCCTTGGCAGCAGCTTGGAGAAGATGGGACAGTGTTGGCTGTACTGGGGAATGAAAGGTCAGTTTTAGTTCCTGCTTTTCCATCTCTGTCCTTCCCACAATCACAGAGTGTATGAATTACACACTTCATCTGCCTCCTTTGGAAGCAAAAGGTCCTTTTTCAACCACATCCCTCATAGCACAGTGAAATAGAGCCTTGACCCCCCTTTAGCACCAACCCTCACAAATGGCCCCGCTTCCCCTGCTGGTTTTACCACGTTCCTCAGGGTGACCCTGGCACTGAAACCTCCCAGTCCTTCCTAACATCTCCAAGCTGTTCCTCTCCTCTCTCTCAACATCTCCCTTGCTCTTTCCACACAGAGCAAGTCCCATGAGGAAAAGCTCAGCCATATCAGCACTTGGAGGTATGAGGATGCTCCCTGGAGGCAGCAGTGCCTTTGCCTGCCTGTGCAGCCCATGGAAAGGTCCAGCTACACCAACTCTGGTGTGAAGAGCTCATTTTGGGCAGTCTGGGGCACTCCTTCATGTTTCCCTGATAGTTTGCTACTCTGTAGTGGTTCCTCCCATGCCAAGTGTTCCCTAAAACTTTGAATTCCAGCACTCTCCGGTACTGCTGCCACACCTCTCAGGTCTACACTGCACCTGCAGGTAGCATCAAGTCTGCATCTCATTGCCATTTCAAGTCTCATATTTTGCATTGCACTTGCCAGTCCAAGGGGCTGGGAAGTGCTGTGAGCCCCAGACAGCTCTGTGAGGCTTCTGGCACCCTGAATGTTGCTCACAGGCTTTTGGAGCATGAAGCTCGTGGTAACCTGAGCAGACACAGCCCAGCTGCCAATGCTTGCACATCTGCAAGGTGGTGTGAGTGTGCCTGCTGCTCCCACACTTCATCTTTAGAGCAGCTAATTACCTCCTGCCACTTGTTCTCCGATGAATCCTGGCACCTTTCTCACCTGTTTCTTGGAAGTGTAATTGTGGGGAGTATAGTGAGAGACCATCCTGACATGCCAGGGACTATTTGGCCCTAAATTAATTGGAAGGGTTTTCACCTCTACCCCCATTTTAGCAGCTTTCCAATATACTTTAACGACCTACTCCCTGTAATGATCATTCCACTCAAGATTTAATTTACTAGAGGAACTTCATTCAGAATAACTATTACGGACAGAGAAGAGCAGCTTTTAATCAGGGCTGTTCATTAGTAGCAGCAATCAGTGTGGCAGGTAGCACAGGCCACCACTCTGCCTCTGGATGCATGTGCTCATTAACAGGGGAGAGCTTAGACCCTTTGTCTTCAGAGTGTTGCTACAGTCAGGATAGCTTCCCTACTTGGAATTCAAACAGGGTTACCCAGGGTTTACTTGGGCAAACTGTTTTGGTCCTCATGATGGTCTTGGTCAAGGCAGATGCTGAGAAATCTAGTGCTTTGTGTAGACTTTTTTTTTAGCTCAATATTTTTTGGAGGTTGGGATGTGTAATACATGCATATGAGGATGTCAAAAGGAGTTTGATGGAGGTGGAACAAGTTTTTGTGCCTCAGAGAACAGGATTCCTGGGACAGAGGTTATTTTGCATGACTAGCGATAAAACTGGATGATTTCTCCATCAAAGCAGGACTTTGTGTGGTTTTGTTAACAAATAAGCTGATATCAAAGTCATGTGATGCTGGTCTCCCTCTCTTCTCACACCTAGAATAACCTGAGCTCCTCATGTGGTCAAAAAGGAAAGCATTGGAGCTTTGGATCTCTCCAGGCTGGAGCACTGGATCTCTCCAGGAGCCTAACAGTGGTCTGCTTTCCTCAGTGATGAAACCCCCAGCCCTTCCCTATGGTGTCAGTCAGAGAAATGAGGCAAAGACATTGGTATATTCTTGTGGGGAACTGAGAGCCCTGAGGCTTTCAGGAGGGGTTCTTGAGCCAGCTGGTTGACTACCACTCCCTAATTCAGAGTTCAGATGGAGGAAAGGCTGCCTTCTACAAAACATTTATCTTTTTCCACTGAAAGATTGCTTCCTGCCCCACAAGTCTGCAGGAGATTTTCTTTTCAGTCTGCTTTAAACTTGTGCTGTGAGAGCACAGACTGGGCACTGTGTGCCTGAGGGGGGACAAAGGGAATCCAGGTGTCACTGGAAATTTTCCTACCTTGTAAGAAATTAACTGGACTTAAAAACCCAATGGTGCTGCCATGAGATCTGTTTAAACTGAAGCATTTCTCAGAAGAGCTCATTTTTCACCCCGGGTGCTTTGAAATGAGAGGATTAAAGTAAAAGGGTTTGTTACCAAGACATGCATAAAATAATAAAGAGTGCTTTCATATCAAGTTTCACAGCACAGCAGCTACTTTAGAAGAGGCACGTTGGTTTTCTGATTTTTTTCCTTTTTCTAGTGAAAGCCCTTGATGACCTAGTCCTGACTCCATGAAGAGTGGATGTGTCATCCTGCTCCCTCTGGCATCCCCTGCCAAGCTCCTCAGGGAAGCAGCTCTCCCCCACCGCAGGGTGACCCGCAGCTCGCCTGCAAGCGCAGCCCTGTGCCTTCAGCTGATCCAAAACCAGCTTTCTTTTTATAGCCTCTCCTTCCACAGTCTTGATAGAGGCCTGCCAACCTCAAGAGTTTTGTTTACCTGCCAGAAACAGCCCGTCCCTGCCAAGTTACCCGCAATGAGCTTCAGAGGCTCAGCCTGCCAGCGGTGCCTCGATCGCAGGAGCAGAGGCAGCACTGCAAAAATCTGCCAGCGTTTACAACAGGACAGCCTGGGGAGCTTCAAAATGCCTTTTACTGTGACCTCTGGTGTGTTTAATAACAGGTCTTCTCATCAACGTGCTCAAAATGTGATTTCTTTTTCTCATGTTTTCTTTAAAAGCCCAGCCCTTGTGTTGGCTCTCAGAGCAAACCATAAAGAGGCAGAAAACCACTCGTGGCCGCTCACTCAGAAGTGCAAAGGCTCCATCCAGCGTGGTTCCTTCTGTGCCTCCATCCTCTCCCAGCTCCATCCTTCTCCCCTTCTATTCCACAGGGGCTACTCAAGCTGCCACAGCTGCAGTGCTCGCTGCCATGCCCAGCCCTGCTCTGCACTGCTCCTCAAGAATGGCATTTCCCAAAGACTGCCCTGGGCAGCCTGCTCTGCCCCTCACTGCATTTTGCTCTGGTTATGATTAGCCAGCACTGCTTGTGCTCCATTCTCCAGAGTAAAATGGGCAATTCCCTTCCCTCACTGCCAGACCATGCTTGGAATGGCTGTGGAATTGTCCAGGATGCTTGAAATACTTGGAAGGACATTTTTCTCTCCTCATTGATCCCTGCCTACCCCTCTGACCTTTCATTGCTTATCCCTGCATTTTCAGACTATCTACCTTCCTAAAAATACATCTCAGGAGAGATTTTTTGCAATACATTTAAAAGAAGGAAAAAAAAACAATGTCTAGACATAATGGTAAGTCCAATTACCCTTACAAAAACATCTTCTGTGTCAGTAGCAGCACTTCCTTGTTTTCTGGAGAGGAGAATTTCACTAGGGACCTGATCAGGAAACGCTGCACAGGTGTCTGTGGCCACAGCTCCGTGGTGTTCCCATATTTCAATGGATGGTGGCCTAAACAATGAAAGATCAAGGCTGACTGATCAGATACAGCAACCTTTATGGAACTAACTGAAAAAAATTCCACAAAATATAGTAAGTGATTTTTTTTGATACTTAAACACTTTTCCCATTTCCCAAAACACTTAGAAAGGTGAAGTGGAAGCCTTATGCAGTTCAAGTGGCTTCTAGAAAGTTCCTACACTGGTGTTGGAAAAGGACCATGAGAGCTCCTCTGAGTGCCAAAAGGAACCTGGGGCCTGACTCCCCAGAGCAGCAGCTGAGCTTCTCCCAAGCAGCCATCAGCAAACAAAAAGTAACCTGTTTAAAAAAAAACAGTTTATCAGAGTTTCTGTGGGATTCTTCTTTTTAATCTCGGGGAAGAAGTCAACCAACGTGTGAGCAGAGGGAGTGAGACACCCTCACTAGCAGTGGTGGTTCTCATCCATCCTCTGGGATGCTCATTGTTCCTGCACTGAAGGAAAGGCTACACAGGTAGTGCTCTACCCCCGTGTAAGTGATGTAATTTTCTAGAGCTACTCCTTTGACACCTTTTCCCAGCATTAGAATCAATAAAGTAACTGCAGATGAAGATGCCTGAAGAAATTTAAAAGGCAGGACTAAAGAGAAGGGTTGCATAATATGTTTAAAGTTGCTTTTCCTTTTTTTTTTTTATTACCATGAAACCTTCAGGTCAAGGAAACAATTTTTTGGTATCAGGTGTTTCCCTGCTGTGCTCCTCACTGAGCAGCAAGCTGGAGGAGTAAGGGTTTTTTTCATCAGCTCAGCAAGCATTGAACCAAGCATTGATTAAAATAGCTGCAAGTTATTTTCCACACATTCCTTCTTGCTTTCTTCAGTCTTGGACACACACTGGCTTTCTATAAATGAATGAACTCTTCTCTGAGTCCTGCCAGGATGCCATGGCTGCACACAGGGAGTCAGGTCATGGATCCCTTTCACTCATCCGTGGCTGCCAGGTTTGGGCTGGCTCCCTAAAAGGCTTCCTTGGGAAATGACATGGTGTGATAAGAAGCACACGTGACCAATCCATTTCCTATGACTGTGCTGGTTTTGGCTGGGAGAGAGTTAATTCTTCTCACAGTAGCTGGTGTGGGGCTGTGTTTTTGGGTTTGTGAATTTGGAAAATGTTGGTAACACAGGGATGTTTTCGTTATTGCTCACACAGAGCCAAGGCCTTTCCTTGCCCCTCAGCCCAGCGAGGGGGCTGGGGGTGCACAGGGAGTTGGGAGGGGACACAGCCAGGACCCAGGGGACATCCCACACCATCTGTTGTCGTGCTCAACATACAGAGCTGGGGGAAGAAGGAGGAAGTGGAGAATTGTAGCCGATGACTTTTTGCACAGACACAGTTTTAGTGTCTTAGGAAGAGGCTTACAAGACTTAGTTGTTAATAAGACAACCTGACTGCATCAAAAACAAAAAAGAGTTTATTCTTCTTCATCTAAAGTAACATTTCTATCCAGGAATGGCAGGAAAGGCTTCTCTCCTCAATGTTTACATTCTTACCTCTTTATGTGCCACTGCACAGGGATTTCAAAGTACAAGAAAGGACTATCTTAACACACAATTATGCATATTTCTAAAACTAATACACTTCATCAAAACTATCTAACAACACAGCTAAAATCTCAGCTAAATATCAACTGAGATATATTTTATAAAATTGGTGAATTCACACAGTTCTGATCTATCTTAATTTTTACTTTATTAATAGACCTTCAGTTGTCTCATTCAGCAGAATATTAGCAGGTTCACCACTCAGGTCACTGTTACCCAGGGTCATTTTGCAGATTCCATTGTTATCACCGAGGTCTCTGTCTTAGAAACCGCTTCTGACTCCTTAGCCTGAAAACCTGCAACATGCTTGTTCCAACAGGGAATGTCTGGAGTGATGTCATTTGTCTTCCCAGGTCACTGCTGAGTGTGATGGAGCCTGTGCCGTCCCAGGGATGTACAGACACCCCTCTGCCCCTGGGAAGTGGGGAATGAATGCTGTGTTTTGCTTTGCTGGCGTGCACAGTTTGTTTTTTACCTGTTAAACTCTCTTCATCCCAACCATGAGTCTTCTCTCTGATTTTCTCCCCCACCCTGGTATGGGATAAGGCTGTGTGGGACTGAGTTGGTGGCTACAACAGACTGCACAACTCCTCCCTTCTGTGACTCTTGTGCCTGGTAAGTCAGACACAGCTGGAGCCACTCTCAGCACTTGGATCCCGACGGCAGCAGTGCATGTCTGGCACACACTGCCGGCCGATGGCCTTACGATGTAACACACACTCTTTTATAAATTACTGAATGCAACATTTAAAAAATAGGGGGGAAACACGGGAGTGTTATCTTTTTTTGTCCTCTCAATGCCTAGTGCTTTTTTGCCCTGTCCACCTTCCAGGTCCTCTCCTATCCATCTTTTGTAGGCATTTGGGCAGGACTCCCACCACAATCTACTTAATAAGGTATGTTCCCAAAGAGCAACTTGCTTGTCTGCATTTCCCTGTTCTCCCTCAAGGGGTGGTCACTGGTAAATTTGAAATCATTGCTTGCTCTTTCTTTTTCCCCTGCCTTCTCTTCTACCTCCTGATGCAGCAAGAAGACCCAGGACAGGGCACCAGTCAAATACAATTACCCCTCCTTGCTGCTCACTGTGGCTTCATGACAGGGCATTCCAAATGGACAAGAGGAAGAGGAAAGGAGTTTATCCTTTCCTCTATAATAAGGGAATATATATATATATAAAAATAAGGGAACAAGGGAAAGATGGGAAGCACAGACTGGGGCTTTGACTGTACTATCTGGGGAGGATCTGGGAATATCCTTTCAGAGGAAGCCACTTTCTGAAGGGGGGAACGTGCACAGCTGTGTAGGAGTGCCTACTTGCAGAAGTAATACTCATTTCAATACTCAATTAATTTGGGAATTATGATTAGAAGTCATCTGCAGGAATAGCTGGAATACAGAAAAAAAAATGGTAACTTGTTGAACCAAAGTAATGCAGGCATGCAATAAGAAGGCATTGGATTTCAAAATTTTATAGTTGATGTCATCACTTCATATGTTTTGTATCCCCTGAGCCATTCCTATTTTTCAAACACACTATGAATTTAAAAATCTTCCAAATCTCTGCAAAATCTGCTTCAATGTGGGGAATATGTAGGAAAAGAAAGGGAATGAGAAAGGGAATAAAAAAAAGGCCTGGGGTGATATTCAGAAGCATTTGGCTACAGGATTCTCCATCTGCCAAGAGAAGAAGAATGTCTTTGCAAAGTGAACAGCACACAAAATCCTGAATGAAGCAAGCATAAGAGGCTCTATCAAGCTAATTATTTGGTGAAAGGAGTCAGATTTTTCTGGGCTGAAGTGAACTGAAACGCTACAAATGCCTGTTGCCAAATATTACATCTGGAGAACTGCTGCTGCATATTTTGTGGTGATTTTGGCTGGTTTTCATTCCAGTGAGGTTTCCTGGGAAGCTGCCTCCTGGTGTGAAGACTGGGATGCTACCCCCAAAACTGGCTGTAAAGAGAAGATTAATTCCAATGCTCACAATCAGGTTTTGGGGGTGCTTTGTGCACTGAAAGGAGAGAAACAGCAGCTGTCCTTATAGTCAAAATACTGTTGTTTCAATGCTTTTTATCCTCCAAGGCATGGGGAGCAGCTGGTTTTCACAAGTCTGCAGACTGTAGGTATTTATGTGCACATTTCCCCCCTTAGTGAACATGAACATTGCCCAAAAAAAGAGAATATACCCTAAATCACAGTCCACAGCAAGGCTCATTGCTTTTGAGATACAGAAGTCAGTTCTAGAGATGAAAAACTCAGAAAAATCAAGCTATGTTTCCTCTTTGAAAATACTGCTGCCCCTAATCAGTGCCTGCTGCCTTTCTTCAAGCAACAAGGATGCTCATGAAATGAAACCTTGCACCAGGCTTTTATTCATAAAACTCTGTACTGTTTTCAGTTGTGTTTCAAGATGCTTTCAACTTCTGGCACGGGAGTACGGACAATGAAGAATTCCTACCTTTCCCAGAGCTCTCTTTAGTTTTATTTTAACAAAGAAGCTTCAACCATTGCCTCACCAGCAGCTGCCCTGGTCCCAGCACACCATTTCTGGGGCTGCACTGGGAGGACAGTGTGAGGAAATGAGAAGGCAAAGAGGGAGACAAGGAGATTTCTAGAGCAGCTGCCTTGGCAGGGCCCCCCATCAGCTGTGCTTGGCAGCCTTCAGATGGGCTCAGCCGCGGACAGCAAGGACTGGAGAGCAGGGTCTGAGCCAAAACACAGGGGACAGGTCTCCTCCTTTGCATTGCAGGGTTTGGAGAAAGCATCTGTATCTCACAGAAGTGTTGGAATGGGATATGCCCACCACTAACGAGGCCAAGCAGAGCAAAGGGTGCAGGATTTGTGATGCTGGGCCCCGGCTGAGACACAAAGGCTGTGGCTGAACTGTAGTAATTGGTGCAGATTGGAAGTGCAGGTGTCACAAACAGCCAAACAGATCTCAACGTGGAGGGGACATCATCAGAGTTGGGGCTCTTTTTGCTGCTGCTTGTGGTAATTAGAATACTAATTAGTCTGGAAAAACAATATTATTTGGCCAGATAGTTCAATAATTTCACCATGCTGCTTTATATTTTTTTTTACCCCTGTATGAAAGTCTGTTTCTGTCCCTTTTCCCTGATTCCTGATTCAGGTGTCTAATTTATTTGCCCCAGGTTTGTTTCCTGTGCCCTGAGTGGAGTTTCCCCTTGCTTTTTCCTTTGTCTGTGTTCTGCATGGAACCAGTGCTGTGTGTCACTTGGGGTGATTTGAATGGGGAAAAAAAACAGAACTGGGAATTAATTTATAGGCTGACTGTGTGCCCTGTGCAAGGTCTGCAAGGGAAAGGACTTAATTAAGCAGCAGGAGATGGTTATATTGATGTCTCAGGGCCAAAGAAAGCCTCTCCCCAGGCTCACAGTGAATGTGAACTGGCCTTGTCCCTTGGTGTTGACAGGATTGACTCACCCAGCTGTTAAGAAATTCTTGGTTTACACTCCCTTCACAACCACAGCTATGATTCAAAAGTCTGAGACTTAAATATATTTATTTTTTGGGGAGGGTTGTATTTTATTTTCAAGGAGCCTCATGATTTTTGTAACATTTTTTTCCAGGCTTTCAACATTAATTTCAGTAACGTGAAGTTTTGGCCAGTCCCTGGCTTCTCTCTTTTGCTAGTTTGTGTTTTGTTCTCTTCCAGGCTTTGTAGTCCCACCCACCTGTCATTGAGGGATTCTCAAAAGTAAATGTTAAGAGCCACAAGTTGTCTCAAACAACTTCCTTGGTGGTCCCAGAACTGTTTTATCTTCTTCTAGCCCAGCTTCTCTTCCCTCTGCCAGCACATTCAACCTGTTACCCACTGATCCCAGTTAATCTTTTTGCTATTGTAGCAGAGTAATACAACAAAAGGACAAAGGAAAATCAATAAGAAGGTCTTCCCAACCCATCAATGACTCAGATGAGAGTCTTAGCAAGAGAGTGAATAAAGCATTTAACAAAATGTATGAGCTTCTTCTCTTGAATTAAAAACTAATGAGAAATAATAGCTGGAGGACTCTAAATTATCTGCACTTATGTCTGGCCATGAAAAGTAAGATGCAAAGGAGTCTCTTTACAAGGCACTTGGGAGGAGGGTGGTTTGGGAAGGGACATTAAATGCCTCCCTGTGACTAAACAACACCTTCAGCACCAGAGCTGGGACAGCCCCTTTCTGTGGTGGAAATTCACCACAGAAGAGAGGGCAGCCCAAAAACCCCTGAGCAAGTTCTGCTCTTCGAGATCTCCAAAAGGTCTCTGAACAGGTTCCTTCTGTGCCCACAGCAAGGTTCATCCTGCCCCTCCACACCCAAACCCATCACTGTGCTGTGGTTACGCAGTTCTGGAGCTCAGTATTGGGGTTCCTCCAGGGGGAGATTTTTCTTCACAAAGGCATTTCTGTCATGGGGTGGGTGGGTTGTGATGTCAGCTCAGCTGCTTTATTTCTCCCCTTTCCTTCCTCTTTCTCCTCTGTTTTTTTCACTCTGTAAAAGACAGTAATTTCACAAACTGTGGAGGTCACACAAGTGTCTGGACCTGAAGGAGGAATGGCCTCATTACTGGAGGGCAAAAGAAGCGTTAAGGTGCAGGTTCAGCTCCATATAGAAAACTGTTACTGCCAATTTTTGAGGTTTTAATGGATTTTCATAAGTCATGGTACTTGCTAGGAGACATCTAATCTCAGTAGTTTTTAAAAACACATCCTTCCTTGTGCTCTTCGCCCCCATCTCTCTCCTCACAATGCGGAATTGCTCCCAGGAAACACACACAAATCCGTCCCATGGTCTGTGAAACCTCTTTTGCCAAAAAATGAACTTGACAACAAGCAGATAACTGGCCTGCCAAGCTGAGTGTCAGATGTGTTTGCTGTCCCTTTCTCATCCTTCCTCTGCGCGTGACCATCGAGCACCAGCTGTTTGGAGGGACCTCGTGCTCTCAGCCGGCTGTGATGTAACCACGGCAAGGCCAGCTCTGAGCTGCTGGTGCTGCTCCTCCTGAGCAGAAGAACCACAGCACTCACGTGGTCCAACCACCCTCAGTGCTCGATGAGTCTCTCGGGGCCTTTTGCATCCCACGCTGGGTTGGATCAAGACAACTGAATCAAAGAGCACTGCACGCCTGCAGCACGCTGACCCGCTAAAAGCCCTGCCCTCTTCACAGTTTGCAAACTTTGAGGGGGAAAGAAGGGGGAGGCTGGCATTGTGATATTGTCTTTATTCCACCCCCTTCACAGTGGGCTTCGGGTCAGGGGGAGGGTCACCACTGTGGCTGTGACAGGAGAAGGGAGTGATGTGAGCAACACGCCGGTGACGGGGTGCTGCGGGCTGGCACAAGGGGCGGACGTGGCAGATGGTGCACAGCACAAGGGGGGAAAGGAATCTGTTAAAATCTGTAAGGTTTGTCATGTAAGGGTAAATAATAGGTTTCCACCCTGGGGCAGTGAGATCTGGCAGGGTAGCAAGTGCTGTCTGATTGTGTCCCTGGTGTTAAATGTGGTTTCGGGGATGTTTAATCCTTTTTATTCTTCGGTGACCCAACTTGAGGGTGATTTTCTGTCTGAGCAAGCACTGTGACTCCTCTTTAGGATGATGACCTGTCAAACCATCAATTCTCTGGCTCTGCTTGTGTCCCTGCCGTGCAGCTGCTGGTTTTCTGAGACTCTGCTGCTGGGAGCTTCAGTACTGGGGACACAGCTATACTTTTATAGCTGTTTTTCATTAGTGGTCCATTTTAAAGATGCAGCACAAGCTGTATCCTTGGTTTGCTTGGTTTGCTTCTTGATGTCACTGATTTTGCCCAGTTTGCTACTAACTAATATGTAATAACACAAAACTGCCACAGCTCACACTGCAGGAGCCAGGGGCTGGCAGAATGATCTCCAGGGGGTTTTTTAGACATCAGTGAGCATCCTGTAGCTCTCTCAATTTACTTGGAGATCTTTCCTGACCATATACAGTGCTCAGTGATATCCTTATCTGGAAAAAATAACAGCAGCTAAAAAAGATAGGGCTGAAGCTGATTATTTTAATGAGGTAGACAGTAGGGAGCAGTCATGAATAAAAAAACCCAAACCCTGATCATCAAAGCCAAGAACGGATCTGTGCTGGCTTTTCTATAAAGCTGGAAGTCTAAAATTTAAATGGCTAGAGGCTTTTAAATCATGATATTTATGCAATGGACATACCAGAAACCAGAAGATAAGCTGAGCCATGGGAAAACACAATTGTAGGCTGCAACTGATCAAGAAAATGAAGATTATGTTATGCCACTCTGTGTTAAAAAAAACCTTGGAGCCAAACCAGGTGAACAAGTCGTCTGTGGCACAGTGGTAATGAAAGATGCCTGTGATTTGAAACACTGTGCCAAAAAGGGAAGACAGGGAGATGCTCTCAGCCACCTGACCAGGCTGGTGACCTTGACTGAGAAATGGCAAGGGCAAAGAGAAGGCTTGAAATGGCAGAAAACAAAGGAGATTGGAGGTCTTGGTGATGTCCTGCAGCGTGGGTGAAGGCTCTGAGAAAGTATGAGGCAGCAATTGTATTGGCAGGTGCCATAAACAAGTGGCTGTTGGAGCAGCTGGGGAGGGAACAGAGCTGAGAACAACCAGGGCCTGGCTGTGACCTGAGCCACGAGCAGAGCGTTGCTGGGGACAAGTGTCACCACAGCCTTTTAGCACGGTCACCACAGTGCCCTCAAGTGCAGCATGACTATGGCAACCCAAAAAACCAACCCTCCCCCAAAGGCCACAGTGTACAGCTTCAGAAAGGGCAAAAACATACAAATGAGAGAACTTTTAGAAATCAACAGCGCAGTAATGAAAGTACAATGTTTTCAGGTCACGTGGACACAGTTAAAGACATTGAAAATTCAAAGTAGGCATATATTATGTGTTGGGAAAAAGACTTTGAAAGTTGGCACAGGTCAAAAGAACAAAGTAAAGGAAACCACAAGACTAAAAAAGATATCTTGTAGAATAGAGGGGAAGGTACAAATGAGAAAAATAGAAGAGAATACACGTTCTGGGAAAGGAAGTGTAAAACCATAACAGAGCAATAGGCAATAAAAAAGTTCTTGGTAGCAGCACATTAAATGCTTGGAAGTGATAATAAGAACATTTTCAAACACATCAGAAACAGAAGGTCACAGGCAGAAGCTCAGGATAGCAGATTAATGATCAAAGTGTGAAAGAAAGGCAAGGAAATATTAGAAATGCCTAATAGATTCTTTGCATTGGTGTTTTTTCCAATTTAGGAGTTCAATCCAATTGCCATACTGAAAATTTTAATTGGACAAGTCTGATGAAAAGTTTCAAACTGAAGTGACATTAAAAGCCTTTTTAAAACAAACCACTGAAACAGATAACAACAGATCAACAGGACCAGATGGCACTCACGTAGGAGTTTCAGAGCAGCTCTGATATGAAATTGCCAAACTATTAACTGTGGTGAATAACCTACTGCTTAAATTGGCTTGGCTTAAATTAGCCTCAAGGTCAGAGGAAGTGGGACAGGTCATGCCTCCTTCTGAAAAGGTCTCCAGAAGAACCCGAGGAACTTCATACTCATAAAGCTGATTTTCATCTAAGGTGTTTTTGTGAAAAGCATTATGAGAAAGACAATTAGTGGACATATGGAGAAATACAACATAATGGAGAAGAGTCAGCATAGGCTGGAAACCACAACTCCTAAATCTGTTGTTAGGGGTTGTTTTTTTGACACTCAGCATGCACATAGGCAAACTTGATCCATTAGACTGGGTGTACTTGGATTCCTCAAAGCTTCTGGTGACAACTCTTCCTTAAATAAACTAAGTTTTCATAAGGGTGAGGGCTGTCTTATGGATTAGCAACTACTTTAAAAACAAGAAATTTGGGGCAGGAATACCTGTCAGCTGGCACAACAGGACAAGGTCACTGCTCAGGGTCACAGGGCAGCCCAGTGTACTCGTGGGTGACCTGAAAAATCATTGTCATTGGAGATGACAAAATTTGCCCACAACATTCAGTGACTCGGAGTGATCAAAATCAAAACTTATTGTCACAGTTAGAGTCACAGGAAGATCTCACAGTACTGAACAGCTTGAGAATAAAACAGTGGCTGTCAGACAATGCTCTCAAGTGCAGAGGAGTAGACAGTTTTAATGCACATGAATTTTTACATGCACAGTGGTGGGCCCTGAAGAATTACCACTGAAGAAAACTATCTTGGTGTTCAAGAGGGTTTCAGCTAAACCCACAGCAGTTGTCAAAAAGGTAAATGGATAATTAAAAACCCGGCAGGAAAGAAATGAGGGAATGTTTTGCCATTCTGTAGACCCACAGTGCACCATCATTTTCAAAGGTTCATGCAGGAAAGATGTAAGGAGAACCAGGAAAGACAGAGAAAAGGTGGCAGAGCTGGTGAGAGCTGTAAAGCAATTGCTGTACGAGAAGAAATGCAAAAGGATAGTTCAGACTGACAGAGACAGCTAAAGAGAGGAGATGTGACAGGGCTATGTAAAATCAAACACACCACGGAGGAAGTGAATAAGGAGTGATTACTTCTCTGCCTGCACTTGGCAGCTGCTGAATCGTTCAGATGCTGCTGACACTCCACAGAGAGACACGAGTTAGTCAGCCCTTTGCTCTGAACAAGTGTGAGCAGCCACTTCCATCCCTGCTCTCAGAGAGCCCCAGCCAGATGGACTTTACACCACCATCATTCCCAGCAGGACCACAAAGGTGATTTTCTTTTTAACTTTTTTTCAATTCACTGGTGCTTTAACTGGGATTGTTGAGTTGTGAAGAGCACGAAGTTGTGATTCACAGGGTCACCACTGATTTGTCTGCGTGTTTGCAGTGTCATTTCTGCCCAGCAAAGAGAGAACACATTTTCTAAGAAAGAGACTCTGACTGGCCTGAGTATTGCCTTTGCAATATCTGCTGACAATTGCCCCCAGAACAGGAGATAATTTTGTTTGTTCTGTTAAGGTTCAGTGGATTATGAGTCTTATTAGGCAAGAAAGCTAATATGAAATCACATGTAAAGCAGAATGTCTGATGGCATTTGTGCCTTTAAATGCCACCTTGTGCAGTCACAAAATCAATGTTTCTTCTTTGATGCTTTTTCGTTGGTTTTTTTTTCATGCTGCAAGTTATTTTCCCACTTGGTAACATTTTATTTCTTTCAATCTCCTGAAATTTCTCCTGAAAAGGTGAAGATTTTCCAGAGTTGGAAGGGATGAAGCTCAAATCAAAACAGAGATTTGAGCAAACCTGGTCTAGTGGAAGGTGTTTCTGTCCATGGCACAGGGGTTGGAACAACAGGATCCTTAAGGTCTATTCCAATCTAAACCAGTCTATTATGCTGTGACATCCATCCCCTCTCTGTTTTCAATTCTCTTTACTCTGGAAAGTGCCTGACTTGCTCAGTACTCTGCTCAGATCAGCACAACTCTGGGGAGTGAGACTCTGTTCAGCTCAAGGAAAGGCAGACTTGAGTCATTCAGTACCAAAAACAAGCAGGAGTCATGTCCAGGTCCAGACACAAATTTCCAGGCATTGACTGGTGCTCACACTTTCTTACAAGGCTAATCTTGGGCACAGAATGTGACAGCATGATGAGAGGAGTCAGCAGCAGCCAGAAACAGATGGGTTCCCAAGCCACACTGCAGCATATCATTTTAACCAAGTTTGGGTTGAATTCTTAAATTTCAGTGCTGCCTCTTAAGGGCTCTGTGAGTCCAGATGTATCCAGGCTAAAAACTGTGGGATGCCCAGAAACAGAAATAAGTTTGACAAAGAGACTTTCCCCCAGTGATTCTGAGTGTTTGTAGCCACAGTGACTTTTGTTGTTTGTTTGCTTTTCCTTCCTATGGAATTGGTGTATTAGCATGATGAGAAATCAGTAAAGCTGGTATGCAATGAGAACTAAAGGGCCTTAAATCTAATATGCAAACCCATAGAAAACTCTCAAAGAAAAACATTTGTAAGGTGAAGAAAAAAATCAGTTCCAGATCAGGTTTAAAGCCCATTACTTAGAATTTTATTTAGACCTTTTTTCTTCACAGCAAATACCAACACAACTATAATAGTATAGAAAAATCTCTTTAGTGTGCTCATTGACAACAGCTTTGCAAAACTCACAGAGAGTAAAGCCCTGCTTTTCACTACAGTTCATTGCAAGAGGACTACAGACCAAAGGTGGAATCGTTTCTGCTCCTACCATCCTAAATTAACTTTTCTGTCCCTCTCTTCCACCCTCAGATGCTGACCAAGAAAACGAATCGTGAGAAAGCAGGGCTGTTTCCAGTCTCAGTGACCCTCAGGAGATGCACTCCTACACCTGGCAAGGGTCTGACCTGGGTCTGAAGAAAAAAAATCTCAGTAAATGAGGCAAGAATTAGGATTTCTTTAAAAAAACAACAACCAGAGTGGTGCTGTCTGTGTAGGTTCTCTGTATCCACTTGTAAAATGGGCACAGGAGGACAGTTTGTACTCTGCAACAACACAGAAAGCACAGGAGTGAGAATGATGCTATGTGTGAAGCCAAATCACCCTAGGGATGCAGGGAAGTGTCAGAATAACTTCTGGGGCTTCACTAGAGAAGATCCAAGGAATAATTATCACCAGGTTTAGACCTGGATGAAGTTAATGGTCTGTCTAACATTGGCTGGATTAATACTACTGAGAACGATTGCTAACCTCCCAGACTAAAGGACATGTTGCTTATTATAACAGGATCCAGATTTTCTGGGAAGTGAAAATCAATTTCTTTTTTCCCACACAGTAACTGAATAAACTAAATGTGTGGATGCACTGAAGTTTTGATTTGGTTAAAAAAAGAGTATTATATTGCACTAGTTTTAGAAATTAACTGGATCTGGTGATTCCTTCAACTTAAATGAAGGGGATAACAGGCATGTCAACAATGCTTTTGATTTTAATGCTCTTAATAACAAGAATAATACTTTTAAAATACTGTTTTATTTTAAAGGATCAATATTTGTGTAGTTGAGTATTGTGGGGTGCTTGAAAACTTAATTGCAAAGTGGGATTTGAAAGGTTTTTGCATCTTTTATTGGGTTCAATTAAAGGGGGAAGGATGTTTAGGAAAAGGCTAAGGTCACCAGGAAAGAATAACAGCCCCAGCACAAACATTAAGAGTAAAAAGACAACAAGACTGATGACTTGAGATTAATGAAGTACAGAAATAAACTAAAAATGGCCAAGAATCAAGGTAGGACAGATGTTGCAAAGGATGTTAGTAGAAATAGTAAAAGAATCCAAGCAAACAACAAACCAAACAAAACCTAGCAAAAACAATACTAAAAACTTGAGGTATCATGAAAGTGAGAAAGTGGGCTTGTCAGCGGTGAAGGTGGGATGGAAATAAACACAACCAGTTTGTCACCAAAACGAAACAAACATTTTGCTTTTCAGCAGAACCAGTGATGTGTACCAAAATGAATAAAGCAGGGTGACTAGTGGGAATGGGAGCAGAAGACTGTAATTTCTCAGATGAAAGCAGACTAGAAGTTGCTCAGCATGCCATTTCCAAGAAGTGCTGGGAACAGTGGTGTCTGAGGTAGGTGAAGAAATTACACACAAACTCTGAACATTCTGCCTCAAGGCAAAGGCAAAACAAAGTTTCCTCTGATGGTGATGAGAGCTGGGGCAGCCAAGTACCCATTTTCTTCAGAGAATTGTGTGTGTGGCTTGCAGAGGTTCTTTCTGAGCAATATTCTATTAGTCTTAATGTCCAAACTGTGAAATGGCCAAATTGCATTTATCAGTGGTTTCAGACCAGGTCACTGGTTGGTGTTAAAATGTGCCAAGATTAAAAGGGCTGAGTTTATTCTAAGTAAAATAAAACAGGCACACGCCAATGTCTTTCAGTAAGTGGAAAAAATAAGTGGGCAAAAGGGAAATAGGTGCATTTTAGTTTCACTGGAAATTAAAAAATCCTGTTCAGGTGTTTAGGGGGTTTTGGTTAGGCTTTTTTTTTTTTTTTTCTTCCTTGAGGGTGAAGAAGCCTTTTAATTAAAAAATACTGGGCAACATCAGTATGAGTCTCCAGTGAGAGAACTGATTTGGATTGCAAATTAAAGTGGGATAATCTGTTGGTCTGTGCAGCACGTGGAGAGGGTTGAGGCAGAGCATGTTCATGTTCCGGCTCTTTATAGTCACTGATCTTCTACTGTACAGATTTTGTGCAGATCAACTCTGATTTCTGCAATAGCAAAGCTATCAACAACTCAGCTGCAGAAAACATTGTGTGCAGACTTCTCCAATTTAGAGTCCAAATGTTACTTGGTTGTTAAAGAAAAAAAATGAAACAAAAAGCAGCATCTCAGACACAGAAGACATGTCTCTCATTGTATCAGCAGGCCCACATTGTGTCTCTGATATTTTGAATAAGCAGCTTCTCCTTGTGTGGGTTTGCTAACACATGGTAAAAAACAGTTGTAAAAAATAATATATCCATGCTATAATTGCAGAAATGTGAGTGCTGAAAAGATGATTCTGTATTTTGTGGCTTAGAGAAATTCTCACCTTCTGAAAATTGTTGGAGAAGCACAAAGATTTTTTTTTTCCTTCCATGCAATGTGAATAAAATGTGAGGAAAAAAGATCTCAGTTCAGCCAGAAGTACAGTAACTACCACAGATGACTGCATTGTCCAGAGTGGTAACATGGATTCTGAGAGCTTTCTTGTACAGTTGAGCTATCCCATAATTTACACAGGTCAGATAAAAGCAGGTAGAACTGCCTTCAGCTTATGGGGGCATTAGCTTTAATGCCTTTGCCAAGCTGAGCCCTGGCTGTACCCTTCTTTAATAATGCATACCAACATTTTCTTCTGAAGTAATGTACTATCACAAATACATAAATATTGGAGACTAGATGTGAAAGTTGCCGTGGTTGGGGGGCAGGCCTCTCATTATTGTGGTAGAAATACTCTATTTTCACTAAGCACAGACAGGAATTTTCAAAGGCAGAACTCGTTTCTGCAAAGCCCCTGGCAAGTAAAGCCATAAACCAATTCTTTTTGCTGACTATTGTGAACTGTAAGTTTGCACTTACACAGCCCTTTCCCTAAACCAGACTGCTCACATTTCTGCAAGCTCGTGCTGGTTGCAAACCAAGTAGCAGATGTATTATTTGTCTCTTCTTACCAGTGGGTAAAGGAGGGGCACTGATGGGTTCAATCCAACACAGCCACAAAGCAAGTCTGGGAAAAAGGTGGGCTCACATGAGGTGGCTTTTTCTCTGCTCTCAATATTTTTATTTACAAGAAGAACAGATCTAAAGCTTCAAATTCCCCAGCAGGCATACAACTAAGGATTGGCACGGGTGATTTTCTGCCCGGACTTTGACTCGGATCCTCACTGGGCAGCAAGACCAGCCCTCATCTTAAGTTTATAGATAGGGCAAAAAACTGTGCAGGGTCATGGAGGTCTTCAAGAGGACGGGGAAGAACAGGGAGACAGGACAGTTCTCTGAAAAAGAGGAGAGAGGTGGTTAATTATGGATCATCCTAAGGCAGGAATGGAGAGAGGAATAGCTGTGAAGAGCCCTGGGAGCTGTGGGTCACTCTGGTGAGCAGATGACATAACACAGTGGGTCCTGAGTGGGGAGGTCTCCCACTATGTTTTGTTACCAAACAAGTTATATTTCTTTACAAAGGAATATGCAGCTGTGAGGGAAGATGTGGGAAACGTCTTTTAACTGTAGCACAACAGTGTTTGATCCCCATATCCATGGTTAATGCTTGGTTGTGCAAGTTAGTGCTTCCTTATTTACCTGCATCAATGATGAGTATGTACTAGCAGATGTCTTAGTTTTGAGAACAGAGTGCTGGAGAGCAAAGAATGGTAAGAGAAATGCATCATAACCTGACCACATATTTGAGAGATTTTCAAGGAGAAAAGATTCATTAGGAGATCTAGAATCACAGGCAAGTAAGTCCACTAAAATAAATGGCATATATGCATGTATTCAGGAGATGTAATGAATATGTAATAGAAAGGTAGTGAATATATATTAGAGTCATGAATATAACCTCTTCTCTTAGGCTGCTGGGTGTTCATGTTAGGTGGAGTGATCCTTCATGCACCCAGCAGGCTGGATAAAGCAATGCTGGATTCCTAACAGTTTCAATCACCTCTGAGCTTTGCTAAATGCCTTCATTCTGCTCCAGCTATGCCATGACTCTGCTTTTACTGCTTCATGATAGAAGCACTTTCATCCACGCATTAAAATATGGGAGGATGCCGAGCAAGATGGGAGTGTCTCCCTAATGGCTCTGAAAACCTCAGCTTCCTGAAGAACAGGGAAGAGCCACTGAATCTGGGATTAAGTGAAGAAAAAGTACTGATAACCCAATAAATAGTGTTCATGTCGTATATAATAAGGAGATATTGGGATACTGTAGTTGACATTAAGCACTGGGAAGAATCAGGTCAAAACAGAGCAGGCACTGAACATAAGAAGGAAGTCTGGGAGAAGTGCTTGTTTTGAAAGGAAGTTTTCAGAGGGGTTTGACAGGTCTCAGCCTGATGCTCCAGACACCTTGATTCTGGCTTGCCATTTTTTGCTGCTGTCACCAGATGAAGGCAGGAAAGGAAAATGCTTAGGAGAAAAGGATCATCTACCTCACTGTTGTGACAGTTCCTAAACACAGTGCCCCATAGCTGAGATCAGAGAGGAGAACTGGGGACACAGGACACAGCCCACCCATTCCAATAAAGCAACAGAAAGAAGACCTGGGAGGTCAGAGGGATGGACTTGGAAAACTGCCAGCTGTTAAACCCTTTCCACCTATTCATCTACTCCAGTTATGGGTAAAGTGCAAATGAAAAAAGCAGCTGGTAAGTGCAATCTTTTAGGAGAACATAAAACTACGAGTGACAGCACTAGCTGGTGAATAGATCATGCCTCAGAGTTATGAACCTTTTTATTTAGTTATGAACCTTTTTATTTGTTGGTCTTTATGCTTTCAGGTGCAGGAAACTAGAGAAGCAGAACTCAGACTGAGGTCTGAGGGACCTCACATAATTTTTAAATTTAAGGGGTTTAAATTTTTTTAAATTTAAGGGATTTTATAATAAACAAAAGTGATTTCACTCAGACTCATTCTTGACCAGATTTCACCCTCTACGCTCACAGCCTATTACAGTCATGTACAGGGAGACAGGTCTGTGTGCTCAAGCTGTCTGGCCAAGGACTACTTGTGTGAATTGTGGAGAATAACAGACTCCTCTTCATCAGTGATGGCAAATTGGGTTTGGATGGGCCTTTTATACCTGTTAGAAACCAACAGTTATGGTGTCACCCTTTTGCCTCAGAATTTGGCTTACTTTATCCTTTGTGAATGTTAACAAGATCTGCTGTGCTTTGCCTGTGCTTCTACATCTGTGGATTCTTAGAAGTACCACCACGAGGAACAGCCCATGCAACATCCTGTAACCTTACTGCCTTCCTCCGGTGGGATCTGCTGTTGAGGAACCACCCCAGCTGTGGTTTTAGCTGAGCACAGACCTTCTGGTCTTGACATAAACACCCTCACTGTTGTATCACAGCTCTCAGATTGTCCTTGGGTACTGACAGAGGCTGCTTTTTTAGCCCTTTTTTTTGCCTTTTTTTTTTTTTTCTGGTGATTTCAAAACCACATTTCCACTCATACTTCATTGTGACCAGACTTACTTCTGTTACAAATCTCCACAAAGGAGTAATTTCTCTTGGTGGCAGACACGCTGTATACTTTTGGTTTCCCTACCGCTTCCCAGCAGAGGTTTTAAGAAGTCCCCGGGCTTTTTGTGCTTCACTCTTTGTGTGTTTGTTTGTTTTTCTGGTTCGCCGGTTGTTCTTTATCACTGGGTCAAGGGGAAGCACCTCAGTTTTAAGCAGTGGCTCTGCCAGTCAAGCAGAAAGGCTGAATGTGCCCACACAGCCTTTCTCCAGACAGTGTGAGGTGGGTTTGCTCGTGCTCTGAGCTGTAATGACAAGCCTGAGGTCAAGCTCAGACTCTCAGTTGGGCTGATTATCTTGGACACTGCACAATGCTGATGAAGGCTCTGCAGCATCCCATGATTGTTTGTTTGCCTTTGTGAACAATCTCCTTGGTGGAAACAGCCTTTGAAGACAGGCAGGAATGCAGCTGGTTTTCTTCTCCCTTAAGGGAGAGTACAGGGTTTGCAATAGGACAGCTGAAGTGATGAATTTTCATATCTTTTCAGTGACTGAGATGTGTTGTTGTTTCTTTGCCCTTGTCAGACAGAGCTTTGCTGTATTTGTACGTGGAGGGGGCAGATGGACTCTGCCAGCTGCTCCTTTGCCCCGCCTCTCACAGCTAAGGGGCTTGTAGCAGTGCAGGGATGCTTGCAGCTCAGAAACCCCTTCATTTTCCCTTCCTGTGTGCAGGAACTGACCAGTGCCAGTGTTAGGCTGGCTTTTACCTCCCTGAGCTCTGAGGGTTGAGTCCTTGCCTACATTCATGGCATATCTGATAAAGGACTCCTTAGTGGTGGTCCTGGCTTAAGCAGTCACTGCCACAAGATCTCTTGCTCCTGTGCCCACCCCATTTTGCCTTTTCCCCCTTTTTCCCCCTTTTTTCCCCTTTTATCTTTTTTTTTTTTTCCTTTTTCCTGCATTCAGATCAACTTCCACCTTCTGTCCCTCCCAGGACTGTGAGGACACTTGGGTCAGCCCTGCCTGGGGTGCTCTTGCAGGAGGACAGACAGCACAAGAGAGGGGCTAGGGCAGCTCTGCTGGGGAGTGCTGAGCCTCCTTAAAGCAGTTCTGCTATTTACTGTGCAACCACAGCCCTGAGGGTCAGCAGTTTTGGTATGGACACTAAAGCTTTAAAGCAGACAGGCAAAAGAAAGCCAGAGAGATTGGCTATATAATGGCTTGGGCTTTGGTATTACCCAGTTATATCACTGAGACTGCAAAACCTCTTGTGCTTTCTCAGTAGGTCTCCTAAAAATCATGAGATCCCACTGTCTGTCACTTTCCCTTTCAAAATGGACCAGTTCCATCCAAATTTGAGAGCTGAGCTGGAGACATGGACATAGTGAATTTCCCATGTGTGTCCTCTGGGAAAGGCTGCAGCCTGTGCTGGCAGACATTGGTTTCATCTGACCTGTGGTCAGCTGGCAGATGCATCCTGCCCAAGCAGGGCAGGTCCACGACACAAACCACCTCTGACTGGGATGTGGGAAGGGGTTGGAGGCAGGATGTGCACATCCATGGAATGCAACAGTGAGTAGATGTGAGGTGGGTTGGAGAAATGCGAGGGAAAAGGTGAATTGCAGGAGACACAAGGAAGGTAGAAGGGGATATCGTATGAAGAGCAGAGGTGTAGGATGCAAAACCACAGAAAAGCAGCAAGCTTCCTCAGCTCTGCTTCTCACAGAGCAGTGTTTATTTTCCTTTAATGTCAGCTCAGGGAGCTGAAGCTACACAGCCTGTGCCTCATTAAGGATGATGACTCAGAAGCACAGCAAAATCGAGGTATTTGGTCTCTAACATAGCCAAGGTCTGTCTCCATGTATGAAGGCACCATTCTAGCTCTTGGAGTGTAATGCTTGTCTTGATTGCAGCAGGATGGCAGCTTTGGAGCTACATACAAGTTACTGGATTTTAATCCTGAGGAGACTTGCTGTTTTAGGAAAAGGAGATTGACTTGTCAGGGCTTGTGCAGGACAGTGTGTCTGTAGAATTACCACTGCCACACCCTCACAAGAAGGGAGTGATGAGATTCTGGCATTTCTGAGGAGCACAAATTATATTAATTTTTCCCCTGGTCTTCTTTCAACAATCTTAACTGTTCAGTCCTCAGTGCCCTTTTCAGCTGATGAGTCAGCAAAGCATATATACTGTGTTTTATTTTTCTTTTGGCTCCTCAGAGGAGATGTGCATAGACACAGTGAAAACTCTGGTGCCTGTGAACGAGGCCTGTGCGTTCCTCAGCTTTGTTCTCTGGATACCCTTTCTCTCTGCTGTTCTTCAGGCTGGGACAGAAATAACTGGAATTGTCTCCTCTGTGCTGAAGGCACTTCTTCTTCACCAAGGGCTGTTGGATTGGTGTTGCCAAAGCTGCTTTTCATGACTCTCTCCATGATTTAAGCTGTGTGCCCTGTGAGGAAACACTTCTCAGTGGCTGCAGGGAAGGTCAAGATGAGTGAGGAGCCGGACTCCTCTTTGCTTGTGGGGCAGGGACTGTTCAGTGATAGACTGGATAAGATGACTCTCCTGTCGAAGAAGATGATAAAGGTGATATGACCACCTTTATATTCAGAGCAGAGTATGGGCAGCAGAAGACTTTGCCCCTCTCTGGACAGATGGTGCTCTCCAGGGTGGCTGATGGTATTGAGGGACTGTTCTTCAGGTGATCTGCTGGGCTCTGAAACAGGGCAGGGTTTAGAGGGCTGCTACCAGCACCCTGCCCCTCTCCCTCTACAGACAACAGACTTGCCCTCTGAGCTGGTGGGAACTCAGTTCCGCCTACATGAAAGCCATCAGCCTCTGTCACATCTTGCCTGAGAAGCTGGTGCACAGGGTGTTTTTTGAGGACTGCCTGGGAGTTTTGCTTTGGGGCTGTGTCCTGGTTACGGTAGCCAGGACCAGTTTGTCACTGGGTGGGTGTGTATTCTAAACCCTCTGTGTCATTTTTCTCATGAACTGCTCACCATGGACCATTGGCAGCAGCTGCCCAGGGCACACCCCACCCCTCAGGCTACAAAATGGGTGTTTAGGAACTTCTGGGAGATAAGGAAGTTTTCCTGTCTTCACACCAATGACTTAGGTGTGATAGCTCCCCTCTGGGGAGCCATTAGTACCTTCACACCCACCTGAGAGGTCATGTCTGCTCATGGACCATCAGGGAGGCCAAAAATATGCCATGATTGACCTCACAGAGTAAATCACCCATTGTGAAACTCCCCACCCTGGGGAAGGGACTGGGCATTCCCATCTGAGCCCAAGCATTGATAAGCTTGGGGTTGTGGGACTGGGGCCACTCATGGGATCCAGAGGAGGACCAGAGCCTCAACAGGACTGTGACTGCCACTCTGGACCAGACTGACCATCATCTTCACCAGCAGGTTTCCTCTTTCCTTTTACTTTCAACTCAGGGGGGCCACGTGGTGCTCAGCACAGGGGCTGCTGATCTTCATTCTGCTCATGCCCCACTGGGCTGGGCTGTACATCTTTCTTTTTGTGGGTCAAACGGATTTTTTTTCTCTGTATCAGTGTATTCATTGTGATCTTTTTATTAAATTGTTTTTCTGACTTACAATTCCATTCTGAGTTGGGCTCATTTCTCCTGCTGGTTTACCTTTAAGCCAGCTCAGGCTGCTTGCTCAGCTGCCAGCTGAAGTGGCTGCCCTGACATGGTGCTGTTCAGCTGCTGCCTGACTTTGCCCCACTGGCCAGGCATGGACAGACTCTTGGGACTATTCCACCTGTCTTTTGGTCTGCTTTGTGTCTTGTGAAGTTCTTTCATGTCCTGCTCACTTGCTGACTTTAAGCTTCTGATCTAGGTGTCCCTTCCTGGATGGGAAGGTCTCTCAAAAGCCTGATACCCATCTCCAGCTCTGGACCACAGTAACTACTTAGGGGAAGAGCATAAGGAATTCCTGTACTTGTGACATGGCAAACAGGCAGGTTTATTCTGCAAACACTGGGAGTGTCACTGTGGGTTGTTACCCAGCCTCCACTCCAACATTTCCACTGTTCATACATGTTCTCTTCACTGTTAGCAGCACAAATTAATGCTGCAGTTTTGGAGATGAACGGCCTGATGAGTATTACAGTCAAATTTTCTGTAGTCTTCAGTTTCTTGAAGCCAACAGATGCATAGAGAGAAATATTACAAATTTATACAACACTATACATTGCCTGCAGGGATTATCTCATCTCTAGGTATCAAAAATATTTACATTTCTTACTGCCACTGTTGTGTTTTTATGACATATTTCTCAACCTTTACAGCCTTACAGCAATTACTGCCACTCCTTTTGAGTTAAGGCTAATGAAATTCTTGTGGTGGCCTCCACCATCCTTAAGTCACCACAAAATCAAGCTGTACATTTATGGAGTTATCTGATCAGTGCTGTAAATAAGAAGCAGAATTCAGAATGTGCACATATAATTAACCAAGCTAGGGGAACTAACTCATTAGAAAAAGCAATTAACCTGACACAGAAATTACTTTATTGCAAAATAACTCCAATGCAAAACAGGCAAAGTGTGGGAATAGAATCTTACTAATTACTGCTTCAGACTTTGCAGTTCAGCATGATTGCCTAGTTTGTTCCTCAGATTTGGGAATATCTGCAATGCAGTGATGGGTAACAACAGAAAGTCCTCTGATTTCAACAGTCCTTTGGTGTGTCTTGGCGTGGGGATGACCTATGCTACCTTCTTGGGGTATTTTATTGATAGACTCAGTACAAGATCCAATTTTTAATTAATAAAGTCATATATGGTTTTTAATCTCAAGATATTACAGAAACTCCTTAACACAGCAGTGTGGTAGTAGGGGGAGGCTGGTTTCCTGGACATCAGAGACAAGACAGCAGATGTGCTTGTGGGAAGAGTCCACTCTTTCTAGAAGTAGGTCCATGTGCAGCTTAAACAAAACTGAGACTTGTGGCCTTCGAGCAGCAAACCAAAAGTCAAGCCAATATTTGCTTAGATTTTTGCTCAGTGTGGATGGTGTTGAGGTAGTATCTCTGGAAAAGAAGTCACCAGCAATATCACAGCACTGGATTCCTTTCCCTTCACTCAGCCCCACAAAGTCAGTGGAGAGTTATTACTGTCTGCTGTGAAGTCAAGGCTGCAGCTGGGAAATGTATCCAAATCATAAGCTCTCTGCAGTAACTAGTTGTAATAAATAAAAATACATGTTCTCTGCCCTTTTAAGCCTTAAAGCCACTTTACAAAGGAGGAAAATAGTGTGCAGCTACGGCAAAATGAAAGAAAAAATAATCCTACAACAGTGAAATATTTCAGATATGTTTCCTTTTCTCTTGTGTCTGTGTCTGAAAGGCAAAGTAAGGAAATTCTCTGAAGAGCCTTGAATAAAAGCCAGTTTTAAAGCAGAACCCCCCATATGGATCTAGTGGGGTGTAGACAGTGCAACCCATATTATCTTCAGAGGAAATGTCAGAGCAACCCCTTCAGAGCTATCTAGCCCTCCCTGTCAAACCCTCTGCAAGACTATGCATAAGCAGCCTTATGCCAGGAATGTTAACCTGTAATGTGTGACTCTGCAATCCAACAACAGCCTCACAGGAATATTATGAAATTACTGTTTACATTGCAGTAATTCCCAGGTACTCCAGTCGAGAGCAGAGCCCCCATAGTGCTCCTCAATTGTAGACTGAAGTTCAATTTAGGCCCTGGAGAGCAGCTTTCTAAAGCTAAAAAGAGACTCTTTGCTGGTGTTCAGAAGGAAGTTTAATTGCCTTCTGCCTGGACGTGCTGCATGGCCCCAGCTGAGGGCACAGCCCAAAGGAGCTGGGACTGAAGGGGGATAAATGCCAAGTGCCTGGGCTGCTTGTCCACCCAAGCCACGTGCATTTTCCCATCCCTTTTGACATGTCACAGCTATGACATCCCATCTCATTCACCTGGTCCTCTGTGTCCACTTTGAATGCCCCTTCTGAGGGTTTAGAGTAGCTGACCTTTAAAGGACCCTTCCACCCCAAACTGCTCTATGATTCTCCAGCTACCCCCTGTGTGTTGAGTGATTAATTTCTCTTTATCTCTAGGCTCAGCTCCCAGGTTCACATTCTTCTACAGAGGCCTCCTCCAAACAAGACTCTGTGCCTTGCCCACAGATGGAACCCTCTCCAGTTGATGCTCTTCCCACCAGAGCTCCTTCCAGAAGGGGTTTTGTGGCAGCTGGGACAGTGGTTCTCATATCCCTAGGGAAGTATTGCTCCTACCCTAACAGCAGCATGCTTTAGGGGCTCAGAGCCCATGTTCTGCTCCAGGATTGGTGCCTGGGGCAAGGTCTGGGTCAGTGAGCAGTGAGGAACTTTTATCTTTTTTTTTTTTTCCTTGCAGATCATCTATTCATTGTGCTGAATGGAAAGCAAACACAGTGTTGCTCAGCAGGCTCTCACCCTGGGAATCACAACATTTCTAATTGAAACAGAATAAGGGAAATACCAGGGGAGTTTGACTGAATTTTCCCCCCTCAAATTGTGGAGAGCTCAGATGTGATTAGTTACACAGGCAGTAACCCCTCTGTTTAAATGACAAGTTGAACCTCCAGGGGTCAGCAGTCAGGGCTGCTTAGAAGTACCACAGTGCTTGGTTTTGATTCATGTGAGTTCTGCAACTGGAGCTGGTAGAAATGTCTTATTCCCTGTTCTCTCCTTGGCTGTTGTTGTATAATGCTGTAAGATGACTGGTTTGTTGTATTCCTAGGAGATGAGAAAAAAGATTGATAAGAAAATACCCCAAAATACATCAGACTTTACCAGGGTGGAAAATGAGCTTTAGTCTGATACAATGGCTGGAAATGCTTCTACTCAAAATCTGACTGCTATCACATTTTTGTCTGAATTTGTAGTTTTTATCTTCCTCGGTGACAGAACAGCAGCTTCACTAACCTCCCAGCAACCCAGCAAAATCCAAGCTATGTTTTTAGCACTGCTGCTTACCTGCTGTGGCTCACACGAGTGCTGTTCCACCAGTGTTCCACTCAATTAAAGCTAAAAATTATTCTCTCTAAAGAGATAAAGACATTGTTAGATAAGAAGAGTTTTTCTTAAGCAGTGGATATTTATTTTGTTTTGCTTCCTCTTTTTTTTTTTTAATTTTATTTTAGGATACTCACTTGCAGAAACAACTTGTTCTTTTGTATACAATTTTCCTGGGAGCACACCGATGTGTTTAATTTGATTTTAAACCTTGCTGCACAATCAATAATGCCTCAAGTCTGGGAGAAAATCTCACGGGAAGTGACTTTAATCTGAGATTTCAAATCAGTATCCCTAAAATTCACACATGAAATCCCTTTCCCCCAAAAACTAAGAGCAGTTTGCTTTTGACCAGAATGATGTCAAGAAGAGGGCTACATATGTTAGTTAGGAAAGGCCAAAATCTGCTTCTGTTCTGAAAAGCTGCAAAAATAAGGTGTAGAAATAACCCAAGGAGTGCTCTCCTTGTCTTTTTAGTCCTACAGGGAAGAGAGCCCACAAGGACCATGGAGAGAATCTATTTATAAGGGCATGTAGTGACAGGACAAGTGGGAATGGTTTTAAACTGAAAAAGTGTGGATTTAGATGAGCTATTAGGAGAAAAAATTCTTTACTGTGAGGATGATGAGGCCCTGGCACAGGTTGCCCAGAGAAGCTGTGGCTGCCCCATCCCTGGAAGCTTTGAAGGGCAGGTTGGATGAGTCTTGGAGCAACCTGGTCTGCTGGAAGGTGTCCCTGCCCATGGCAGGGGGGTGGAACCAGGTAATGTTTACAGTCCCTTCCAACCCAAACCACTCTGTGATTCTATGATTCTGTATGTGGGCATAAACTTCATATGGTCAGGCACATTTGCCCACACCCTTGGCCTCTGGGTAGCAATGTGCTTCTACATGCCTTGAACGGAGAGGGAGAATAGGGGCAGAAAACTCCTTTTATTGAATCTCTGCCCTGTGTTTTCTAACAAATTAAGGCAGATCCCAGATAGCTTCACACTTTGTGTGACCAGGCCAGTGCCATTAATCCATCTGACTGTGTGACAGCATCATCCACGTTACTCACTGCCAGTGGGGAGGGACGTGTTCACTTGTGCTGGGACTGGGTTAAGCTACTGGCCAATCTCTGTTGAAACTTTTCTTCTTTTTCTAAACCACCAGATGTGGAGGGTTTAGACTTTTCCTTCACCCTTTGTCCAAATTCATCAATTCTCTTTGGTACTCACATCATGGTCTGTTTAGCCCAGACTGTCAATTTGTGACTGGTGGAAATCTGGAAGCAATTCTTACTCGGTGTAGAGTACCAGGCTTACATCCAAGATGTGATGGATGTGACAGTTAATTTCAAGTGCAGACCTTTCCTTTTGTTTTCTGAATGATTTAAGTTTCTTTCTGTTTTGATATACTTGAGAAAAATCCAGAACACTGTAAATTTACCAGTGGTGGTTTGCATAGCTCTGGGCCTTTCTCATACACCTTTGTTATTTCAAAGGGAGAAATTATGAGGATGCCAATATTTTGACAAGAAGTTCCCACAAAAATTTACTCCTTTAACCTGTGATACCCTCTGCTAAGCACATTGAAAAGATGAGGTTGCACAAAAGAAGGTTTTGCAAATTATAAACCACACAGAGTTTTGACTATGTAGGGTGAGCATCTCTACATTACAATCCACCTTCCAAAAAATCTTGCTGGAAAAATGGTTTTTTGAGGGCAAAGCCAATGAAAATAAACCAAAAGTAAAGCAACAATAAAACCCCACCCAACCAAAACCAACCAGCCAAACAAACAAACAAAACCAAACAACCAAACAAAAAACCAAACACAACCCCAGCAAAATAACCAAACATAGCTTTTGGGGGTTTGTTTTGTTGGTTTTTGGTTTTGTTTTGTTTTGTTTGTTTGTTTGTTTGTTTTTCAATTTTAAGGCTGTCAGAAGTAGGGAATTTATCATGCCTATGACTACTGCTTTCTAATAGATTGCCAGAAATGGGAAGTTCACTATTAGTACAGCTTGGTAATGGTTTTCTATCCTCACCTTTCAGACTTTGTATGTAACATTTTGTTTGATTTTATATCTTCAACTGTGCAATTGGACTTTTTAGTTTGGTAGATAGAAGAGCCCTCATTTATCAGACTTCTGGACCCATGTAGATCAATAATTACAACTATCATACAATTATCACTCTCTCCTTATTAAGCTAAACAGGCTGAGCTGCTTAAGTAATCCCAAACCTCATTAATTACCCAGTCATCAAGTGCTGATGTGTAGGAAACTAGACATTCTTCTTGTCATGCCTTTGATGCCTTGATTAAATGTCTCTTCAGACATGCTTTTTTACTAAACCAATGCTCGTCTGGTGGTTCTACTTTCCCATTAGTTATTACCATGTTGTCCTCCTGAAAAATTCAGTCAGGTTGGCGTCCTTTGGGGTCAGGTTCTCCCCTGCACAGGTTTCTGTCTACATACAATTTGGAGCATCAAAACTTCAGTCCACATCACTCTTGCCAGGTGTGCATTGCCTCCAAAGCTTGTGGCTGTCTGTGCTCCTGTTCCTAATTCAGAAATTATTTTCCATCAGTAGCCTCCAAATTCCTCAAAAGTCCTGAAATTTCCTAAGTGTGAGGCTGTGATGGTGATGCTGATGCCGGTGAACACCAGTGCAACTGGATGGTCTCTGTGATTTGAGTTGCACTACGAGGCTCAGCCCCAGCAGAAGAGATCACTTCTGTGGTCTCTGTGTTTGTCTTGGGCTGGATGTTGTTTTCCTTTTTCCCAGAGTGAACTTTGCAACCTGCATGACCTCCTTTGGGTGGTCAGATTGCTGTTTTGAAAGCAGACTTGACCATCTCAAGGTTTCCACTGAGCAATCACCAACAGTTTTATTCCATACCACCCTCTCCTCTTTTCGATGAAATGTCTCATCAGTTATTCTTTGCTTACTAATAATAACTTCTGGCTGTGCAGAATTCCCCAGACCATCTTCCCACATCCTATGGGCCTCTAGTCACCTCCACCACAAAAACACCATCCCCTAGTCCCTCTGGTTGCCAAGGCCACCTCCATGCCTTCTTTTCTCCATGGCTCATTCTTCTCTGCTTTGAATTTGGGAGGGGACTGGTGCTTTGAAAGCATCTTTTGCCCTTCCATTTAATATGGACTTTATCTTGATTTTAACTGTTGGGTGAGTTTAGGCAAATGGGGAAAAAACCCTGCCATACACTGTATGGACTCACTGTAAATATCTTTGCATATTTTCTGACATATTATAAAATAATCCTACCCTCCAAAGTGTTTAGCGTATGCAAAGTGGAGAAGAAGAAAGGGACAAAAGAACTAGAGGGAAAATTAAGGCATTTTCTTTGGAAAGGGTTGTAATGCAGAGCTCCTTGGAGCTGCCCCCTGTGCTGTGTCATGGCCATGTGCACAGCAGAGATTTCAGCACTGCCTGACACAGCTGCACCATCCCAGCCAAATCAGAGCTGTGATTGCATCAGGTTCACTTAATTTCTTTTCTTGATTTAGGGAAAGAGGAAACAACATGAGCATGACATTCTCTTCCTCTTTCTGACAAGGCAATTACACTGAACTAATTTTTCTTAAGACCTGTCTTGTTTCTTGTTTTCTGCAGTACATTTGGCTGTGTTGTTGATATTTGTTGTGTTTTTTTTTTCCTGGCAGAAGCTGCCCTTAAACCCTTATGTTAATAATTTCAGACTACTTTGGATGGCAGGTTTTGCAAACAGCAGCTCTAAGCTTTAATGCTGCAAAGGGGATAATTAGGGGTATGTATTAGTTATGATCATAAATCACAGAATCATAGAATGGGTTGGAAGTGATCTTATAGATCATTTAGTCCTGACCCCTCCTGCCATGGACAGGTTCACCTTTTACTAGACCAGGTTGCTCAAGGACTTTTCCAGCCTGTTCTTGAGCACTGTCAATGTTGGGACATCCACAACCTTGTTGGCAAATCTGTCTCAGTATCCCACCACCCTCACAGTAAAGAATTTCTTTGTAATACCTAACCTGAATTTCTCCTCTTCAATTTGTACCCATTACTCCCTGTCCTGTCACTACAGTTCCTGATGAACTGTCCCTCTCCAGCTTCCCTGTAGCCCCTTCAGATACCAGAAGGTTCTCTGAGGTCTCCAAAACCTTCTCTTCTCAGCCCCAACTTTCTCAGCCTGTCTTTGTAGAGGAGGTGCTCCAGTACTCTTATCAACTTCATGCTCCCCTCTGGACTTGTTCCAACAGTCCCATTTCCTTCTTGTGTTGGAGACACCAGAACTGTACACAGTATTCCGCGTGGGGCCTCACTAGAGCAGAGTAGAGGGGGAGAATCACTTTCTTCCACCTGCTGGTCACAATCTTCAGACAGTGATCATAAAACCCCATCAGTTCAAGATTGTAGATATTTCCTCTTACCTCAGTGACACTTAAAAGCATAGCTTAAGCAAAAATTGTCTCTTCTGCATCATCCCATGCTGGTGGCAAGAAATTCCCTACACAGGCACAGCACTGGATTGTCCAGCATCACTGGGGAAGCTTTGAAAACCTACTAACCATCCATACCCCAGCTACTCAAGCCTGCTGTACCTTCTAATTATGGTCAGTGCCAAGGTTCCTATTGCTTGGATAGGTGTTGAATTGGGCTCACAAGCAAAAACCATCTCCATGCAGACATCCACTGTGAGAAGGTGTCATACCCCCCCTTCCCAATAAACCAGGTCTGTCTGTATCCACAGGGCCAAGGGCACTGCTGGGTTAGACAGTCCAGTTACCAGCAGCTAGAAATGCATCAGAGCAGGGCAGGCTCAGTACACTGAACATCCTTGAATGAATTTAGGATTGCCTTTCCATTTAACTAGTGAAGTTGCCACGCAGGGCAGATGTGGGAGAATTCACTGAAAAGCCACTCAAAAGGCACAGGAGGCGTTTTTCAGGCACAGATGCCAGGTTGTATTTTATAATCAAATAATTAACACCCACTAAAACCTAGAAAGACTATTTACCTGCCTCTAACCAGGCATAGAAATAGATAAATAGACATTGAGATGCTGGTGTGCATCATTCACTGATTTAATGACTGCTACAGCAGAACCCTGGAGTCCTGAGCAATTAAAACCAAGGAAAAATTACAGAAAGTAGAGTAGATTTATTTTTAAAGTCTCCAAAGAGTAACTGAAAACTTCTCCTTTCTTAAGTATGTCTTAAATTTAGAGCAAGGCAAATAATCCATACTCATAACAGACTACCTTGGGATCTTTTTGCCTTCTTGTTTCTCCCTCTTGGCATAATTTGAGCCAGTCTCATGCCTTCTAATGAGCTGTTTCCCTGTTGGAAATGGCATCTTCTACAGTTTTTCCCAAAAATCCATGTTCTCTCTGTCTTATGAAACACTCTAATCACCAACTCTTGTTCTGTAAACTGAATGGTGGATGGAATACTTTGTAAGGAGATAATATCTTGCTGATTACAAAAAGAAAAAAGAAAATCAGGGTATTAATTTCTACCTTTGCCTTACTTTCAACAGTTAGTCCTACAAGTAGAAAACTGGTCTGTGCACACGTGCAGGTTGCTATAGGACAGGTTGATTTATGTGCCTGTATCATATCTTTACATTTCAACAGCCAGCATTTTAAAAGTTCTGCTGGTAGGAATATTCCCACGTCAAACTCCGTAGGAGGAAAGAAAGTCCTTTCATACAGACAAAATTTTTTCATGGATTGGAAATTGTGGTACTCAAGAATTCTAATTTTGAATCCACAGTCACTACAATAATGATTTAAGGCAGAGTTGGATACTCAATGATTTATAGACTCAATCTTGAGCTTTTTTTCTTTTGATCCTTCATCTTTTTGCTATTTTCATTTGGAAAAGTTGATTATTATTGCATTAGAACCATTAAAACAAGTCATTTTGCAATCATATATAATTATACACTATGCCATACATCATTCTTGCAAACAGCATCTGTGTATATATTCACTAAAATAATTACCTACTTTAGCATACCTCTTTCCAAATAATTTTTGCATTCCTAATGAACTAGGTGACACAATGTCAGTAAAAAAAGAAATTGAATTTGATACTAATTTGTGCCACACGCTTTTAATAAAGAATGAAACTCAAAAATATGTAGGAAGTCAATATTTCATTTTCTTGATTTATTTTCTGTAGAGCCTTCTCTGGTACCTGTCTGCATTTAAATTATTAGACAAGGAAAGATTACCCACGTCTTTCCTCTAAATTAAAAACTTGAGAAAGATTTTTTTCAGATATTCTAATCGCTCAAATAATTGGACTTCATATTTTAAGATTTTGCCACCACTTTGTTCAGTCACCAGATAAGAAAAATCTTTCAACTACATTTATTCTAATACTGAACAGCTGCTGACTTAATATTTTTCATGTCTTCCTTTTTTTTCTTCTACTTCATGTTTCAATGATACAAGTACCGATATTCCTTGTTTAAATGCACCATAAAGAAATGGGATATTACTTTTTCTTTGTGAATGCCCTTAATGTGCACTGCAAGATGCATAATTCCAGCAACAGTGCAATTTTTCTTCTTCTCCCAATCTTAATTAAAATGAATTAGTGCACACACTGTGCAGCTGTCTCCAGTTTGTCACTTCCAAGCACCCATTCAAGAGCTGAGTGCTGGGAGCTGCTGTGTGGTAATTAGTGTCTGGAGTTAATCCCCATCTCCTGGCTGTTCCTGAATCCTCCTTTGGCACAGGAAAGTGTCTGGGATTGCCAGAGGGCATCAGCCACTGCACTTTGCACTGTGACATGGGAATCCCACAGTTCCTGGTGGGAAGCCCCATGATATCCAAGCCTGCAAAAAATCTGTGAATAGCAGCACTCCTGAAGCTGTGCTGCCTGCAGAAACATGTACAAGCTGTGTCTCATCCCCAAATTCACTCATCAGGCAATATGTTGTATTATTATTATTATTGTTATTATTGCTATAATCATTATTGTTGTTGCTGTTGTTGTTGTTGTTATCATTATTATTGTTATTAGATAATCTTGCCCAGGAGTGTGTTTCAGAAAAAACCAAATCCCAATACTCCAGTGCAGTACAGCATTGCTGAATCCAAGGCACCATACAAGGCTTCTGTGCCTTTAATGGTGGCTGATTTGGTCCCTCATCCTGAAGACCATGTGACATGGCACATCTGTGTGTCCCTCCTGTGGTGACTCCAGAAGCTCAGCTTCTCCTCAGAGGTCTTTGGTGAGACCAGGGCAGAGGGATTGATGTGTGGGGCAGTGATCTTTGTCATGCAGCTTCTTGCTAGAATCTTCTCCATTCTACAAGTGATAATTTGATGAATCCTGACTTATAAATAGGGGTATGCATAAAAGAAAAAAAGGTCTCTGTTCTTGGACTGTGTGCCTTGCTGATGTGTTACAGAAGAGAAATATCTTTTATTTCTTGCAGTGCCTTCATTGGTATCTCCTGGCAAATATCAAAATGACATGTCAAATCTGCAACTTCCAGCATCCCTTCCAGAGTGTCAATACACAGAGATCTTCTGGAATATCTGCATATACCCACTCATCCCTTTGATTTGATTCAATCTGTATTGCAGAGCAATTTCCAGAGAAGGTTTCAGTTGGCCTTCTGTTCCCTTCTGCCTGTCCTTGCTCACTTGTTGATTGACATGGTGTTACTGGTGAAGTCAACTCTTAGCCATGATGCTGCTCTGCTCAAAATCTATTGCCTCTGTGTTTCTTTGGATTTGCTTGGGTTGAGCTCTGAAATGTTAATTATTAATTAGGTCCTTATCAACAGTTTATCTATAGCAAGTATTTTAGAAATAAGTTATCTACACATACCTTTTTTCCCCTTGACCAGGGTGTTTAGTAGTTCCTCAAATTTAGCCTCTAGTTTACAAAGGGAAGCGTTTCTTCCATGAATTCTCCAAATACTGACTTCTATACATGATTTAACAGAAGTGTAAGTCCCACTGTGAAGTCAGTCACAGTTCTTGCATCTGGATAAATGGATATGCAATTTCTAACCAGAAAATGTTTGCAATATGGAGCACTTTGTAATCTAAACTCCAGACGAACAGACCCACACTTTGCTATAATGATGTCTTCATTCTCAGTGAAGGGAGCAAGCACAATGATATCAGGCTTTGGCAGCCCCAATCTCCCTACTGAAACCTGGGGAGCACCTGTTGTCCATTCCCTTTGCAGCAGATTCCTTTACTTGGGCAGTCAATTAACACACACTTGCTGTGTGTTACATTTGCAGCATTTCACGAATTCCAGGTTCTTTCAAATATGGTTGGTTGTTGTTTTTTCCTTTACAGCTGACAGCAGAGACAGTCTGCTTCATATGATGGTGCACTTGGATCTGCCTCAGAGACTCCCTATCAGTAATTGCTGCTTTTCTCTTCTGACACAAATGCATCCAAACATTTCTTCTGCAGATATGCTAAAGCACTGCTGATGAGACCAAATCTGCCATATCCTCCTATCATTTCCATTTCTGGCAAATCCAGGCTATAACATGACTGTGGAACTGGTGTTTCTCAGAACTTGATTTTTGTGAATGTAGATTTTGAAGCAGTCATACAACAGCCATGGGATTTCTAAGGCTGTGTAAATTATAAATTCTTTTCATGCTCTTGTGAAGAGACATGTCCTCTGGTTCCTTTCTCTTCTCCACTCAGCCTCACAAATGTGACAATTACATTGAAATCTGCAACAAAATATGGTACGTGTTCTAAACTGCACAGAAATTCACAGGCTTTATGTAAACCAGAGCATCAGTAACAGATGTACAGACCAAACAGATAGTGTGATATTCAAATTTCATTTCATTGTCTTGGGAAAATTACTTCTGTGTAATGATTAACACATACAGAAAGACCACAAAACCACTCAAATAAACCTGACTAGCAGAAATGTTGCCACAATTCGCATACTAGTTCTCATCTGAGTCTGGGGGCTTATCTAACACCTTTAGCCTACAACATTAATTGATGGCACAAATAGGGTCTGTTTTGCCTGTTGAGTATATTGTCATAATGCCAGTCTGATTCCATCAGTGTCACCAAGCCACACCTGAGAAAAGGAGGAGTCAGCTCCATAAATCAGGGATGGTACACGATGGTGACAGAAAATATTGGATGATCATCTCTGGCCTCATTCTTACATTAATAAATCAACAGAGACATATGGCATAGATTGCAGGGCCACTAAATCTTTGTCCTTTTAAAACCATGTTTATTGAGTTTCAGGCTGGCAAAGCTATGGATTACTCCAGAAAAGTGTTTTTAAGTGTATCAAAACCACAGTGGGAAAACATCCCTTTCCATGTAATAGCAGCTCACTGAGCTGCAAGTGCTTCAGAAACCAGGCAAAAGCCACTTCTTCCACACAGAGGTAAGAAATCAAGTTTTCATCTATATTAGGGATCTGGCAGGCTGAAGTCTTTTATCTTTCTGTGGTTTACATGTTTATACATAACAGGGCAGCCTGCCAGCAGCTCTGGCCAAAAGCAGCAGCGACGGCTGAGTGGGTAGGTTTGTGCTGGAGCAGGACACAAAATAGGTGCTTTGGTTTGTCAACATCCAGTTGTAAATCTGGAGGCACTGCCTGCAGTGCTGACCACCATTACAAACACAGCAAAAGTGAATGGTGTGGGAGTGCTGCAAGAGATAGAAAGCAAAGTACTGCAGTTCACAGAGAAGCTCTCCTAATGTATTCCCAAAGCCGAGGGACCTCATTTGCATCCACATTTTGGCCCAAGTCCACCATTTCAGCAATGCAAAGGAAAATCAATTGACTAAGCTTCCAGAATTACTTTAAAGACCCAAATAACGTCAAGTCAGTTTCCTACGTGTGTGGTGACTGTCAGGAAACTCAGAATTAATAATCCCCAGTTAACTCAACTCTGGCAGAGTTCAAGAAACGTTTGGATGATGCTCTCAGGCACATAGTGGGATTCTTGGGATGTCCTGTGCAGGGCCAGGAGTTGGATTCGATGATCTTGATGGATGTCTTCCAACTCAGCATATTCTATGGTTCTGTTTCCTTGATCATATGTGTTTAGTTGGGTTTCATTATCCCATTATTCTTTGTATAGGTGTCTCCTAAAGGTGAACTCAGCCTTTTTTCACACTGTGGTCTGGGTACTGTGCACAACTCATTATCTTTCAGAAGGCAGTTGATGGAACAGGACACTAATATATCTTTTCATACATGCAAGCAAGAAAATAAGTTCATTAAAGGAAACCAAGTGAAGAGATAATCAAAGTTGAACCTAAGGCCTTGTCTTTGCAAATGAAAACCATTGTGAATGCATTACAAAATCCCCTAATTTTATCTGAGATGGTTATGTAGCCCTTGGACCTGATGGAAGAGCATTTTCCAGAGTCCCTTCCAGACCCACACTTCTGCAGCCACACAACGCAGTACACAGTGGATTCATTTCACACTCAGCATCTAAAGTGAAGATGTTTATACTCACTGCCCTGACTGAGTTATCAGTGGAAAACAGGCCTGGCAAGGACAGCAAGTCTTGTTTGGGCTTCTGAGGTTGAAAATAGACTGCTAAGAGAAGTGGTGAATACAAACTGCTAAGAGGAGTTGAACTGAAGTAGCTTTTATCCAGCATTTCTTCAATTACGTATAGGACAGTGATTCTGCTTTCCTTGTACAGAAAAACTCCCACTAACATTAATGGGTACTTTTCCCCTAAAGAGATGTACAAAATACAGCCCTTAGACTACAGGGGAAAATATGCAATTTCAGTATAAATCAAGAGTGTTTGGTTCAGTTCCAAGTGCCCTGTGAGAAGATCTGAACTATAATTCACCTCAGGGCATCCAAAGATAACAAATGCAATTTTGAGAGAAAGTTTGGGGATCTGTAGTTACAGCAAAACGTGTATTGTGTGTTTGTATTGCATGAGGTTTTGTTCTCAGCTGAGCAACATGACCTATTTCCCAGCATCATGTGATTTTGGTATTGGAAGACTCTTCAGTAAAGAAGTAGAATTGATTTTCCAGTGGAAAAAAGACAAAACTGGTTTTTCTTAATACTGCCCAATAAAACAGTATAACATTGCGTTTCTCCTTATTTATTTATTTAAACTTCATAAGCCTTTCAAAAGGTACAGATGTGTAAAGCATACACACATGCTTATCTGTTACTGACAATATGTAGTTTCATCAAGTTTTCATTCAAAAAAGTGTCCAAGGCATCAGGAAAATCCAAATTAAACTGCACTTGGATTTAATGTGATTTAAAGTCCATTTCCCACCACAAAGACAGTTAAGCACTTGGGCATCTAAAGTGCACAAAAAGAGTTTAGGCTGCTTTCCATACCTCCCAACTCAACTGTGGTGTCTAAGTTTTCTGCTTAAATTTCACTTAGGTGCCTGAAGTTTTTTCAACTGTGCACATAGAGGTGAAAATCTAGGGATGTCACCTCCGGCTAAAATCATCTGGCATTTCTAAAACAGGAATTCCTGTCCCAGTCTCAGAAGCAACTCTGCCTATCAGAGTTCTTCAGTTCACTCCTAACTGAGCCAACAGTAAATCTGAGAGGAGAGACAAAAAAAAAATAACAGGCATATATACAATGGAGACATCTGGAAGGGAACTGTTTATACAAACTCAACAGCTTTTGAAAAGCTGGGCCCTTGAAGCATACACAGGCACTCCAAATCAGCAGTCCCTTCTGAAATGCCTGCTCTATATGTATTTTTAGCTTGCAGCTTCCTTATTTCTAGTCATTTCTTCTACCATACTGGAAGTATTTGTAATTATGATGACAGGACTTTTTTTAATGCTTGTGTAACTCAAAAAAAAATTGACCAAATGAAAACTGATTACACTTTCTCAAAGAAATTTCAGCTCTAAAAGCAATTCATTTTCAGGTAATTGGTAGAAAGCTGTGTTCATAGTACAGGTTTCTGTTCATTGTCGTTGCTAACAGCACAACACTACTGAGAACACAGCAAAGCAGAGAGAACTGCAGCAATGATTACAAGGCAATGTTGAACATTTGGTAAGCTAAGAGGATATTCAGTTCGGTTGGATTTAAAGTATTAGCCACTTGGGGAGATGAATTCTGGCTTTCTGCATCCTTTGTATTGTGTGCTCATTAATGCATTGTATCAACTTGAGTTTTCTGTTAAGACCTCCAATTAATTAGAGCTTAAATTTAGGGCAGGATGTGTCAACACTAGAAAATAACAGCACTGTGCTGTACTTTCCCATAAATGACCAAGGCTGTGTATCTGCACTTGCCAGAACACCCCTGAATATTCAAGAACAGAGGAGACCCAGTTCAGCAGCTGGTGCAGGATCTGCTGTACCAATGTGCAAGTGGTTGCCCGGATTCTGCTCACTCCAAAAGTGAATTGGATGGAGTTTCCCTGTGGTAGACAGGAAACAATGAGGAGCTGCCTTTACACTGGCCTGTTGAACATGATTTAGACACGGCTCAGTATTGAAAACTAATATGGAAACGTTCTCCAGTGATTTCTAATGGTTTGAGAAACCAGAATGAGATTTGGGCAAGGAGAGGTTATAGCAGGTGAGATAGGTACAAAGTGGGTGCATTTCAAACACTAAGAGAGTCTCTTCGGGTGGAGAGAAAATCTGCTTCTCCAAATTATATTCATACTTCCAGAAAAATTGACAAGTCAAGATCAGTGCAAGAGGCTTTCCTTTGCAGCAGAACCTACAGTTAGGATGTTCTGAAATAGCTGTTTTCTTGATGCTCTTTAGTAGATTTCAACTGTTTTGATGTGTTAAGTGGGGTTTGCTCAATAGAAAAGGTTAGTAGTGCTTTATTTGAAATCTTCCTTCATGAATATAGCAAACATTGCTTCTAAGGAAGAGCTAATTTTAAGCTCAGGGATAATAATGGATAACTACCAGGACAGTTGCTCTCAGTTTTATCCCAGAGGTAATGACCAGCACTTCACAGAGCTCTCCTAAGTGCTGAGAAAGAGAAGATGCCATTTGCCAGATGTCAGAACACAGCTGAGCAGGAGGGTGGAAATTCTTTTCTTGGCAAACTTTATAGGTGCTATGTTTGGGACTTTTTTTTCATGCTGTTTCTGTATATTCAGAATTTTTATTTCTAAACTTTAAATGTACTTCGTTTTCTCTTTTCTTCTTTAGCCATCTCATGTTAAAATACCCTGTGAATGTGCCATCCTTCCAGATTTAATTTTGATCATTTTTTTTGTTGTATGCACAACACTCTCAGTGAACGCTACAAGCACTGCAAAGTAGGACTGCCAGTATATAATAATATAGTGAATTTATGTTTTGCTGTGGTTAGAATTTGAGTAGACCAGAAACAGGACAGGCAAGCTTAATTTTCCTCCTGTTAGTGATAGAATCTGAACAGTCTTCTGTCCAAAGAAATGATGTCATGCTCTATTTATGCAATCAAACTGCCATAAACTACTTCTATTAGATCATTTCCTTGAATGAGCTATATCTTATTTGCAAAAGGACTTATGAGGTACACGAATGTCCACACAGATTAAAGACTGAAGCTGTACTCTGTGCGTATCCTTGTGCAACCTCAGAAGCTGCAGAAAAAAAATGAGCTGCAAGTACATGTGTGCTGCAAGTGTGGAAAATGGAGACTAACAGGAGGCTCAGCACCAGGACCATGAGAGGAAGGCAAGCTAAATTGCCTTTGTCCTGTCTCCATTCCGAGATATGTGAGGGACTGAAATCACCCATGATGTTCTCCAGGAAGCCATGGAAGCTGTTGGAAATTATGGCAACCTACTATAAAGACACACCAGCACAGGAGACCAGCCAAAGATTTTGTGGCTGGCCAAGCCAGCAAGGGCTGAGCAGCATTAAATGTGGCTGATCAGAACTGCCAGCAAGAGGCTGTGCTGGAGGAGAGAGGGGGAAGAAAAAGTACCATAAGGGCAGAATCTCTGCCTTGTACTAGAACTCAGCTACAACTGGAGACCAGTTGTGAGTTGGAAGCAAAATTAGAGCAATAAAGGGATTTAATGACACTTTGAGTAAACACAGAACATAAATATTTACATATTACTTCTGTGTACTTTTCTGAAGTAGGTTATGATATAGTAGGTCTGAATGTCGCATATTGTAGGCAAAAGAAGGGAACATTTGGAACTTAAACAACAGTCAAACCCTCTTTTTCCTAATAGATCTTCCACAGCTGCTGAGGGTAGTATTTGCTTTATTGTGGAGATCCAGAGAGCACTATGACCACTGTGTTTCCATATTATTGCCTAATGTTATTGTCCCTAAAATCTGTACTCAGGAACCAAATAAAAAGAACTATCTTTCAGAGGTAATGAATATGTGATCTTGAACAAAAAGCCTTAAGACCTGCAAGCATTCACCGTTTTGCAAAGTATACCTAGTGACTTAGTGGTATCAGTAAGGTGTTTGAAGGATAACACTAGACACTGGTATTTAAAATTGGTGTTCCAACTTAACTTTTTTGTTTTGTTGTTGTTCTTAACGAAAAAGTTGTGACTTACAAGCTTTGACACTTCCTCATGCTGCATCAAAGAAAGGAGAGAAAGACCCCCCTACCCTTACTCATTATCACCCATAAAAAACTCATCAAGTTGAGTTTCTTTGGCTAGGACAGAGGCAGCACTGCAGTCCTGTCACCTCCTGAGGAGAATGAGTAAGATAAAACCAACAAACCCCCACACAACAAAACAAAAAACCAAAGAAACAAAACCCCACCCAAAACCAAACAAAAACCAACAAACAAAACCCCCCCACACACACACACAAAAAAACCCCAACAAAACCAAAAAAAACCCAAAACCACACAAACCAAAACACCACCAAAAAACCCCACAACGTTATCTTTCAAGAATTACTCTGAAAAACGCACAAAACTCGTATTGCCTTTGATGTGTTACTACCCTCTTCCTTGTGGTTACATTTATCAACACAGAGACGCTCTCAGTCTATCAGCGATGCATTTGTAACAACCAAGTAACAACCAAATAACCCTGCGGAGATCCCGCTACTTCACGGAGAGCATCCCCCGAGTCCGGTCCTTGTTAGGGCACCGATTCGCGTAAATCGTGAATTACCGGAGCATCGCCCCCGAGCCCTCCGCTTCTCCCCGACCCAGCCCCGAGACTGTGCCATTAATCAGCACCGCTACGTGGCCGTTTCCTGCTTTACACGGAGTTTCCGCTATCGATCCCACACAGTTTCCCCCGTCCCTGTGCATGGGAGCTCCTCTCACCCCTCGGCGGACACCCCCCTGCCCTGCCCTCCGCACCGCGGGATGCGGAGCAGTGCGGGCGGACCCGGACGGCGCTCCCTGCGGACAGCGGCGGGATCGCGATCCACGGATGGCTCCAGTGAGCGTCTCCGAGGGACAGGAGGGCACTGCCATCCCCCGAGAGGGGCAATCTCCTCGCAGCCGCCGCCGGGGAGCCCTGGTGCGGGTTGCGGAGGGAGGGATGCTGGTCCGCATCGCGTCCCGCTGCGGCGCGGGCAGCGCGGAGCCCCGGCCGGGCTGTGCGGGGCGGAGCCGCGCCGGGCGGGCGGAGCAGCAGCACCAGCAGCGGTGGCCGCTGCCACCCCCGCTATCTGACCCGACCTTCCCCCTCTTCTTCTCCTCCTCCTCCTCCAGCCCCCGGCTCTCCTGCCCCCAGCGGCCCGGGAGGAACTGAACCATCGCCGCACAGGAAGTAGCGGCTGCGGGGAGCAGCAGCAGCATCGGCGGCGGCGGCGACAGCAGCTGGGGCTGCCGCACTCAATGAGCGGCGCTCCCGCAGCCGCCCGCCCCGCTCGCCCCTTCCCCGCCTCCCGAGGGCAGCGGCGCCCAACCAGCCCGCCGCCGCCGGGGGCTGGAGGCTGAAGCGGGCACAGGCAGCTCCGGCTCTTCCCGAGAGGGAGGAGGAGGAGAAGGAGGCGGCGGCGGGGACTGCAGGTTGGTGCCGCTCCACCGGCGAGGCGCGGGTGTCGGGATGCCGGGATGCCGGGAGAGGGGAAGCGGGCGGCGGACCCCCGTCGGTCGGCGCAGCATCCTCGTCTCGGCGCTCCCGCAGCCCCGGGGGCTCGGCAGGGATCTCCCCCCACCCCGGGAAAGGCCCCATCGCACCGCCCCCGCTGCGGCGGCACGGGAGGAGCCGGGCCCGGCTCGGCTCGGCTCGCTCCGGCGATGCCGGTGCCGCCGGCGGGCGCGGCGCTTTGTGCGGCGGGCGGGCGGTACCCGGGGTGGGGGGAAGGACGGCGGTGCTGCGGGGAAGGGCACAATGGTCCCGGCTAGAAACGCATCCTGCCCGTGCTGGGTGAGATGGACGCCGTCCCGGGAGGAGGGCGGCTGGGCTCGCCGCCGAGCATGAGGAGAGGGTGGGAGGAAGGATGGATGGGTGGGTGGGTGGATGGAGGGGCGAAAAGTGGGAGAGTGGTTTGAAACAAAAAGAGAGAAAGAAGGAAAGCCTGTTTCCGAAGAGCCGGGCTGTACCTGGGTGCACGGGTTGCGAGTGCAAAATGGAGAAGAGCAAATCCTATTGATCTGAGGACGGCAACCAAATGGGATGCTGTTGTGCCTGGATTCTGTTCAGAGGGTGCTGGCACATTTATTAAGGTGCTAACCTAATGTGTAGGCTTCTAAAGCAATAAGCACGTTGATTGTCCCCTTATAGCTTTTAATGCAGTGTATTCTGAGGGAATTTTTGTGTCGAGACTGAATGTTACCTGTTTGATGCCACACTTGTCTATTCTTCCCCTCTGATGTTTTTTCCTCTTTGAATCTTCATGTCCTCATTGATTAGGCAGAGAGCAGATGTGGAATGAGAGAGTGAGTTTCCAGTAATCTTGCTGCTCATTCTTGAAATCAATAATAATCTCATTAGCTCATCATGTTATCTTACTAATTTCAAGTCCAAAATAAACTCCCTGGCCTTTCCCCCTCTCTAAGGGAAATAGGCTGGAGTCCAGGCTGGCATGTTTGCCATCAGTGAGTTGCTCATGTGTACAAGTATGTTTGGCAGCAGAGTGGTCGGCTCACCACTTGTCTTGGCAGTGTTTCTTTTGTGGTGAACGCTCTTCACTTGAGACTGTGCTTGAACTACAGGTTGCTTGGATGAAGTTCAATGTAATCACAGATAGGTATACGTATTTTTTTTTGTTTGTTTTTGAGTTTGATCCTACAACCAGCAGAACTTATATTTCATTCATTGTCTTGCGAGCCTGCAGCTGTGTGTGATAGGATGAGGTTAAATGGAGTTGTAGCTTTAACCTTCAGTGAACCCACTTTGCAGCAGCGAGCATTGGGCTGCTACAGAGTCCTGTGCTGTGAACAGGTCTGAACCTTGGATTTTAATCATAGATGTTCTAATCTTTCCTGTAACTTTTGTGGAAGCCTTGGCTTTTGATTCCCTTCTGTGTACTTTAGTCTTCTTCCCTTTCACATCTATTACTACTGAACCTTCACAATTAAGTGCATTACTTTCAGTACGTTTTTCAGCTTTTTTAAAGAGCAGACTTACGTACTCTTAAGAAAGTCTCGTTATCTCTTTCTCTCTTAATTCCCACCTTCACCTCTCCACCCTTATGCACACACTTAATTGGAGAAAGCAGGATGGAGAAGAGTTGGTCTCCACACATAGCTTGAATTCAGCAAGCACAGGGAAAACACCTGACCACACTGTCCCCACTGAGCATGATTAAAATGGTAGGACGACTTCTCAAAACTTTGTACTGCATTTTAACAGTGCATTGTAGATAGCTCTTTGAAGGTGTGTGAGTTGTACCCGACAAGGGCTGAAATCAGAATGGGTTTTAGCTGAGGTACTGTTGGACAGAAGTAAGGATGTTATTGCCTCTTCCCCTTGTGGTTTCTTTTGTCTCTGAAGAGGTGCATTAACAAACAGAACTTACAATTACAGGGAACTCTACTAGCACAACGTATATGTTCTTTTCCCAGCCAAAGCTAAAGCTTTCTGCTCTGTGTTAATCTTCTTACAAAATGAAATTATTGTGTGGTCCTGTGCTAGTTTCAGTTTGGTTTTTTCCTTTCTGCCTCTCTTAGCAGAAAGATGCATTGTTTTCAAATCCTAAATGGTGTTTTGTTTACTTATAAAACTATTATGGAGTAATTGGATTTGAGGCTTGAATTTTGTGGGGAACCAGTGTAATGAAGTATTGCTGTTAACTGTAATGAATTCACCCATACTAAATTTACAATGGCCATAAATTATGGTAAACTGCTTCTGCACTCTGTGCAGATACAATAAAAAAACCAAGAAAGGTTGCATTCAGTCTTGCTTCTTTGGCTTAGGAGACCATAATTCTGGATGGGAATGGCCAAGGTACTGATGAAGAAACACAGTTATCATCTGCAGTGGCTAAAGATGGCCAGTTCTTTCAGTGTTTTGGTATTTTGTTTGGGTTTTTTGTTTGTTTGTTTTTGATGTGGGGGGTTTTGTTTGTTTGTTTGGGTTTTTTAGTGTGTATACTGAGTGTTGGTGCATGTGTAGTCTCATTATAGTTAGTGCCTGAACAAAGACCAGGTGGCTAGGCAATTGGTACCTTGAGAAATAGGAGTTGAAGAACAAAAGAAATGTCAAAAACCCAAGGGAACTCAAAATTTCCTCCTGCCTCAGACTGTTCCATTGCTTTCTGGTGCTGAGCCACCAGTAATAAGTATTCTGTCTTCACTTACATTTCAGGGTAGCTCTTCACTTGCTTGTGGGTAGCTCTTAATAAGTGCTAGGATTAATAAGTAATTGATAGCATCCCTTTTAGTAAAACTAAAAGGAAGGGAATGGAGAGATATTTGAAAGTGTTATCCAAATTTCTTGTTTGCTGAAGGTATTAACCAACATAAAATAACATAGCATAATAATCCCAAGGCCTCTGCTGTGTGCTTGATGAAGATACTCTTAAATGCAAATCATTTTGCCCTCTGATGCATAGTGATGGTCAGGATTTCAGGCGTGAGTCAGCACCTAAGTTGGGGACTCATTATTGCTAAGATACAGGCACCTGTAGCTAAAATCAGGATAATTTAGGAAGTGTTTTGTTTGCTGGTGCACCAAGCCAATAATCTGTTCCTGCTTTAGTTTGTTAATAGCAGAGATCCAAATTTCACGTGGTTAAAAAGGAAGAGAACCCTTGCTTATAAATCTATATATATAATTTTTTAAATGCTTCTCAAATCAGTATATACTTATGATTTACCTGTGAAATTTCTTTGTGTCTGGACACATTTAGGAACATGCAAGATGTGACAGTGATGAAAAGCTGAGCACTTAGAGGTGTCACACACAAGTCATAGCAAAGATGAAAGAAATGCTGGTCTTTTTTTGTAAAGAGCAACCTCTGAGTGCTCCCTTTGGATCTAACTCTTCACAGCAGCTCCTCCTTCTGCTGACTCTGTGTCTGTAGCTGTATAACCATCATAACTCTGCAGTTTGGTAGAGGGGACATTTGTCTTGGGAAACAGGAACCTTGAGTTCTTGGCTTTGTCTAAACAAGTATTCAGTGTTCAAAGAAGGAATTGAGAGCTACAGGGGCTCTTTTTTTCCTGCCTGCAAACCCCATGCAAAACCCAAAGAGTTTTAGGACAGTGTGGTGACCAGCTGGTTATTACCCTGGTGCATAACTGAGGAAGTGCTGGGTGGAGGTAATGACACCTTCCAGGGAAAAGGCAAGGAAAGCTGTATTGACATGATGGACAGCTCAGACTGCATGAGGATGCTTCCAATGGAAAGCATCCTGATAGGCAAAGGAGATGATTTGACTCACCTATGTGTTTCATGCCTGTGTTTTTTGAGGGGTCCAGCGTTGTCTTGGCACCCTGAACTTTCTAAATTGTTGATCTCTGAGACATAACTGAGGGGAAAGCAACTCCTTCCTGTGTGATATTGCCTACTCAGCCTGGCTGCTCACATTTTTTTTTTTCCCCCTCTCCATCTCATTGCTATTCTAGGGCAAGAACTTAGTTTTGGGCTGCTGCCTCCCTTGGGAATTGGGGAACTTGGGACCTAAGCTCTGTGGAACTTGCTATTGCAATGCTGCATTCTTTGTGCACCCACAGCCACCAATTCTTTGGTACAGAACCAGTGTGGAATAAGGAAAAGTCACTCTATTTCCTCTTGGATAGGGAATGAAAGCTGGTGTGCTAACTAGTTTTAATACTGTCATTTATCTTGCAGTAATATCAATAATGTGGAGTTTGCTTTCCAAACAAAAGATGCGGTTTATGTCCCAAAGAGTTCAAATATCATTTGAAGCTTTGTGTAGTGGAAATGGTAGTTTCCTCAGCCAGCTCAGCTTTGCCCTGGGTACAGCCTTGTTGCCTAATTGTGATTTCTGCTGCAGTTAGAGACTGCTCAGGAAGAAAATAAAATGCTTATCCTGAAGCAGGTGTTGATCCCCCTGTGCTTTATGAGAATGAAAAGGCATATAAATTCCTTATACATTTGGAGTGAAATGGTAGAAGTTTTCCATCCAGATGAGGTGGATCCAAGAGTATAGCAGAATACTTAGAATCCAACAGCTGAGTATTCATGAAAAAAAACCTTTACAATGTTTCTGCATCAATGTTAAGAGCTCTTTAATGGTCAGGTATCAGCAGTGTGACATTGGAATCTGTGTGTAGCACCTCTTCTCCCTGCAGTTGGACTTTCTAATTTGCTGTAAATGAAGTGCGATTTCAGTAAGATTTTTACTTCCTTTTTTCCCTCTCTTGTTATTCGTGTGTGTTGGCAATACTTAGGTAATTATAGTGTGCTTGCTGAAAGCCCTGACAGCCTAAACTGAGTTCTTTGTAAAAAATGTGATGTTTGCCGTAATTAAGAGAGACTAGAAACAGCACCTGAATCTCTTAATTAAATAGTCAAAGTTGATAGCTAGTTAGGATATATTAACAAGCAAAACAAAATACATTTTTGACTAAAGTGTTTCCCAGACTAAATGAGCTACTGTGAGGCTCTTTTGGTGGAGAAAAATAATCTGTTGGTGCTGCAAGTGTCACACACGCAGAGTCATACAAAATTCATGGGAGATTGTTCCCAGTTCTATGGTACCCTGAACAATAGCCTCTGTTTCTTCTTCAAAGCTCTTCAGAGCCGTTAAGTAATCCTTGTGACAACCCTCTGAAGTGAGTATTGTAGTAATTTTGTGTGGATGGCAAAACAATTACTCGGCATTGTCTCCAGCTGTACTGCCCCAAGTGGGTTTTGCAGCGTGCCCGGGGCTTGGCCTGATGCTGGAACATGTGGTTGTGTGAGCAAGGGGTGGGTGAGAGGATCTTGCTGCCTCTTCTGGCTGTGACTGCACCCATGAAAACGTTTTTGCAGATGCAGGTGGTCATCAGCATGCAGGTGGTCGTCAGCATCAGGCTGCAACCTCCGTGTTGTGATGAAGGATGGATTTAGCTTGTTCTAAATTATTCAGACCACGTTAGTGGCATCACTTCTTGGAGGAGAGATGTGAAGAGCTGTTGGCCTTGCTGGTGTCTGTAACCACCTTCTGCATTTCAGAGTTGGATTGCTCAGACTGACTTCAGGGCACGAGTTTGCTCATATCTGGGACGAGGACCCACTGGAGTCATGCCAGGCTGGGCTTGCTTAGGGTTACAAGTTGCCTTGAGGTTGACCTCCTGACTCCCTTTGACCTGAAAAGGCTTCAGATCCAGCTGTTTCCTCCACTTCACGGACACCAGCAGTATGTGTCAGCTGAAGGGGGTTTGGATAACCAGGACCTAAGTTCCTGTGTGGGTCAGACTGGTGTCTCAGTGTTTCTGCACAGCCTGGCTTTGGCTGCTGAGATATGTGTGTCTCCTCTTCTCCACCAGCTCTGCCTGCTGCCCTTCCAGGAGTTATAAAAGCCACAGCAGATGGCTCGGGGAGGCAGTGTCTGTAATTACTGCTGTGAGATTTGCCTGAGCTTGACTCTGCACAAAGAATGCTTTTTCCACCCCCCACCCCGGTTGTCAGTATTTCAAATGCAGATTTGGTCTTTTCAGGGGAACACGATGATGGAAACGTGTGCATTTCATGCTGGTTCAAAAGCAGCCAGTTTTTCCTCTTGACATGTCATATCATGCTTTAGTGTTATCAGATTTCAGTCTTCTCTTGCTAGGTCAGCCTTCAGGTTTCTGGTAGTGATATAGGCTAGACTGTCTATGGACCCAAATTTTGATATGTGCCACGAAATAACACAACTACAGTCAGTGTATTTGATAAGGTAGGTTTTAAAACCCCTTAACATGGCTAGGAACCTTCCAGCAGGTTTTGGTGTGAACATTGTTCTCCCATCTGAGCAGAGGGGGGTGGCTATAGGTTTGACACCTCTTTAAAGCCTGATGCCAGCACTCATCTCCCAGGTGCACTTGTGATTGACCCAACATTATGTTGCACAGTATGAACTTTTCTGTGGGCTCCCTTGTTCCAAATACCTTTCTGAAGTCTTGTTCTCCCTACCAGCCTGAGATGAGCTGAATTTCTCCTCTCACATCTCTGGTGCTTATGGCCCTTTGGCTATTAACTGTATAGCCAGACAGGTTTGAATTGTAAGAGGGCTGAAAACAAAGGGAAAGAAAGCTTTTCATTTCCTGAGGTCAGGGAAGAGGCTGTGACCCAAACCATCTGCTGAGCAGTGTTACTTTTCCTTTTGGTGGTCACAGCAGAAGTGACACCTCTGGTTCCTCAGGCAGCTTCCTGGGGTTAATCAGGGTGCAGAGGGCTGGACCCCTCTCTTCCTAGGGAGCATGAGGCTCTCACCTGTATTTATTTCAAAGATTTGGTTTTTCTTTTAATGTACTTTGCCTGTATGGTACATTTAGCTAAAAGTATAAGTAGCAATGGGAATTTGATGCAGACTCCAGATCTCCATTTCCAGTGAAATATTATCCCTGGGATCATGAGATAGAGGTGGCTTTTGGAATTTTGTGGTTTGAGGTTTTTATCTTGTCTTTTGCTTTCCTGGCCAGCCCATGAGAGGGGTACAGTGCCATGTCTTCCAGCTGTCTCTACTCATAACTAACTTTTCTGAAACTTGTAAATAGTTTTCATGTTGAGTTGTCATGTGGTGTTGCTCTTATCTATGGAGAGGACAACTACTTGAAAGCAGATGTATCTCATGTATAGCTGTGGCAAGGATGTTTGTGAGGTCTCCTAAGAGTTGAGATGGCTTAATCTGAACTAGGATGTACTTTGGGTAATTCTGTTTGCATTGTTGTCTCAAGCTGAGCTGTTTCTGACGATGGAAGCTGAACTGGCTGGCTTAACTCTCCAGCTGTGTTTTCACCCAATGTCCTGCTGTGATGGTACAGGACCTCTCACTGCCAACCACTGCTGGATTCCTTGCAGGCTTTTCTGCTCAAATATGCATCAGAAAACAGTCAGTGAACCTCCCTCTGCCCATCCTGAAAGGAAGGAGTTTCCATTCATTGCCTAACAGCTTTACAGCAGCATGTCTTAAACTGAACTCAGAAGGCAGCAGCACTTTCGCTACCTTGAGAAGTTCCTTGGATGAAGAACACCAGATGTTGGGATGTTAGGCAGCAGCAGGGTCACAGTGCACTTACCATGGTCCTCTCCTTTTCCCTGACCATTATTTGCTGTTCACTGCCAGGGACATGTTGTGAGATGGGACTTGGGCTCTGACCTGGTACAGATGTGCTTATTTGCTGCCTGGGTCCTGCTCAGCCCTAGAAAGGGCATTCAGCCTTGCATTTGAAATGAAAACTTTGGTTAAAAATGGCATTGCTTCAGCTTGCTTGTTGCAGCTGTAGCCATGGCTGTGAATTGAGGATCATAACTGCATTTATGGTGAAAGTTTTTGGAGCATATGGTCTTAGAATGAAGATATGTCCATTAAATATGTATGTATCCTTCTGCTGTTAGAGCCAGGCTGCTGGCAAGCTCTCCTGGATGTAAGTGTGCCTATACCAAACCCTCTCGATGGTGGTACTTTTTTTTTTTAAACTTTTAAGCTTTTGCCAGCAACTTACTAATAAGGAAACAAGCTTTACTTATAAGTTTCATCTTAGTTTGTGCACTATATTTTTTTTTTGTGTGTACTCCAGCACACTGCTGGAATGATGTATTGGCTTTTCAGAAGCCAGATCATACTGGAGAACAAGGGCTGACCCAAATAGTGGTGATGAGTCCTGAGGCATTCACAGCATCATCTTGGCTATATTTCATAGTAAAAACCATCATTAAAATGACAGAAACTGCTGTATGCAGCGCACTATGAGATTTTACCTCATTCAGGTAGTGAGCCTGTACTTTTCTCTACAACAAAAGAAAGTGGTATAATCCTTTTTTTTTTTTTTTTCTCTTGTTTTTATGTCATACATATTTTTAATGTCCCAAACCTTACACATTTTCTGCAAGTGCAGTGATCTCAAGGTTTTGTCGATCCATATGGTAGGTCTGGTCTGAAGGCTGCACCTTTGGTTTTCCCTCAAGGCATTTTGGGTGGAAAGGCTGTCCTTTAAGTCCGTCTGCACTAATTCTTCTGACACCAATTCCAAAGTTGCCTTGCTGGATCCCAGAGGAAGCTGTGAACTGCTGTGAAGGGTTATCTGTGGGTAACTTGGCTGGCTGGGCCTGAGAAAGGAGGAGGATGTGTTTTTGTACAAGGGAAGCTGGCAAAAGCTTTACCTCACTGGGTGTTGCGTGTGAAATAAGCACTGGTTGCTCTTCACACCACTCACTGCTGCTGGGAAGGAAGGCACATCCTCTGAGAACATGATTGGGTTTGTAATGGCAGAGTGAAGACCTCCTTCTCAATGAAGGAACATCCAAAAAGAATGTGGGTTTAACAAGCATTTCCCTAGTCGGTTTATTTGAATAAAACTTTGCCTAGATGGCTTTTTTAATTGAATATTTAAGCAAGCTGAAGGCAGGCATTTTACTGTCACTCTTTAATTTGTGCAGAGACGTGGTTTATCATAATTATTTTTTAATGTCCTTCTTAAAAGTGTGGTGCCCTCATCCTCTTGACCTTTCTCCCTCAAGAAAAAGTGGATTTAATTTGTTTGGCAAGAAAAGTCTGTTGTGTGGCTGCCCTGTGACAGGGAGGTATGTGAGAGGGATGGGCTTTGTGCAAAAATTGCTGGCTTTTAAAGTGATGGGTTCAGGCCAAAAAGCACTAAGAGTGGTCTGAAGCATACTGTGTCATTTGTAAACTCCCTTTCTGAGCCTCATGAATTTAGTTCTAAATATGAACTTCGCAGCATTACACAGATGCTTTGGTTTTACTGGGTGACCTAAAATAACCAATTTAGAGCTTTCCTTTCCTCCCCCTGCCCTCTGTCTCTCACAGGCCTCTTCTTTTCTTGTTGGTCAGCATTAACTTTTCTGAGATCTGGGGCCCTAAAGAGGAAATAGAGTCACGTTCTTTTGTGTTGAGGTTTCTGCCTGATCCAGCACAGGGAGGAGAGGGGTAGTGGAGTGCTCCTGGGGAGGAGCATTTTTGTCACAGAGCAGAGCAAAGTGGCTGCTTACCTCCCATCCAGTTGACTCTGAGGAATATCAGCACTGAAAAAAAAAAAAGCTGGCACCGTCGTTTCTAGTGGGATTGCAGCCTAGTCTGGAGTGGAGGAGCCTCTCTGCTGATACTCTTGATCCTTCTCTTTTAAGGAGATCAACCACACCAGCCTCAATTTTTGGTGATACCATTGCCTGTGTTCGTTTGTGCCTCTGCATTTGTTCTGGGGTCTTCTCTTTAATGATATTCATTAACACAGTGAGGCTGATAAAACATCTAAGGGTAAAGAAAACTGTAGACTTGCTTGTATTTCTACCTGTTTTGCTAACAAAATATAGTGCTTCTTTTTAGCAGTTTGAAATCTGAATGTGAGTCAGTGTTAGGTGATTGGAAAAAAAACCAACCAAACAAGCAAAGAACCAAACAAAACCCAAGAACCCCAAACCCTTCAATTCTTTCTGACCCCAAAAGAAAAAAGTCAAGCACCCTAGATGGGGAAACACACCCCCAGAATGGGTTCCTTGGCATAAACTGGACTGTGGCATGCAGCTGAAAGCACTGCCTTTTAAGAATCACCTTTTCCCGTGGATGAAGTTGTAAGAAAAACTGAGTGGAAAAAATTCACAGAGATGTGTAGAAAATGTTACCAAAAGGAAGGTTTAAAAAAATCAAGATAGTTCTATATAGAGAACATGTGAAATTCTGCTGCAAAAGAAGGGAGTGAACTGCTTCCTGTGCCTGCTGTAGAGAGGACAAGAAGTTAGGCATTTAGGATATGGACTGGAGAGCTGGAAAACTTTGGAAAATGCCTTCTCTTGCCAAATGGGTGTTGCAAAATCTGTGTTACTGGATGGAACTCAAGAGGAAAAGATTCTGGCAGATGCCAGGGAAGAGTTGGGGTTTGGTGCTTTTGTGCTGGGGAATGGAGTGTAGGATCCGTGGTGGGATCAGTTTTATTTTGGTAGGGATTGTGCTCCAAGCCTGCTTCAGTCTGGAAGCCTCATGTGCTGTGAATTCCAGCGCAGGGCAGTGCTGATCAATCTGTGCATCAGACTGAAGGTCCCTGGGAAGGATATTGGTATTTTTGGTTTTCTGGCAAGAGGTCCTTTCAATTAGTGGCTGCTGCATGACTTCCTCCCTGAGTGTGTGAAGCAGTTCACTTGCATTCCATGTGAGCTCCATGCAGAAGGTGGAGCAAAGCCTCAGAGATGTTGACCTTGGAGATGGGCTTCAAAACTGGTGCCTGAGCTCAGAAACACTGTGGTGCTGGTTGGGGTTTTTTGGTTTTTCTTCTTTTTTTTTTCCTTTTTTTTTTTTTTTTTTGTTTGGGGGGGGGGTTTTTTTCCTTTTTTTT
>VXAU01000809.1:404805-501841 GCA_013399695.1 Formicarius rufipectus | reverse complement strand
GGGGGTTTTTTTGCCTTTTTTTTCATGTTTTTTGGGGGGGGTTTTGTTTGTTTTTTTTTTGTTTGTTTGGGGGTTTTTTTGTTTGTTTGGGGGTTTTTTTGTTTGTTTGGGGGTTTTTTTGTTTGTTTGGGGGTTTTTTTGTTTGTTTGGGGGTTTTTTTGTTTGTTTGGGGGTTTTTTTGTTTGTTTGGGGGTTTTTTTGTTTGTTTGGGGGTTTTTTTGTTTGTTTGGGGGTTTTTTTGTTTGTTTGGGGGTTTTTTTGTTTGTTTGGGGGTTTTTTTGTTTGTTTGGGGGTTTTTTTGTTTGTTTGGGGGTTTTTTTGTTTGTTTGGGGGTTTTTTTGTTTGTTTGGGGGTTTTTTTGTTTGTTTGGGGGTTTTTTTGTTTGTTTGGGGGTTTTTTTGTTTGTTTGGGGGTTTTTTTGTTTGTTTGGGGGTTTTTTTGTTTGTTTGGGGGTTTTTTTGTTTGTTTGGGGGTTTTTTTGTTTGTTTGGGGGTTTTTTTGTTTGTTTGGGGGTTTTTTTGTTTGTTTGGGGGTTTTTTTGTTTGTTTGGGGGTTTTTTTGTTTGTTTGGGGGTTTTTTTGTTTGTTTGGGGGTTTTTTTGTTTGTTTGGGGGTTTTTTTGTTTGTTTGGGGGTTTTTTTGTTTGTTTGGGGGTTTTTTTGTTTGTTTGGGGGTTTTTTTGTTTGTTTGGGGGTTTTTTTGTTTGTTTGGGGGTTTTTTTTGGTTGTTTTTTTTTTTTTTTCCCAACCATTTGCCTTTCAGTGAATTTCTGTGGCACTGAATTCATTCCTGTTGACCAGCCTGAAGAACCAAAGTACCTTAGAGTTGCTCTGGCCAGAGGCTCTAATTACCAGGAATGCATGGAGGGCACTAAACAAAAGCTGAAAGGCTGGGTGAACCTCACTGAGAAGTGACCAGTGTGTGCCCACCGAATTTAAATGCGAGTGCTGCTTCTCTCTACAGCACAGTCCTGCTTGCCTTTTTGGTACTGCAGCCATTGCACGAAGCTGGTGGGTGCTGAAGTAGCTCTGCAGAATGATAAGCAATGAATTAAAGTCTGACTCAAGTTCCTGGCTCCCTGTACTGACAAATGCTTTGCTGGCAAGTATTTGAGATGAAGTACCAGAAAATTTATGGACTGTGATGGTCTGTCACGGTACGAGCAGAAAAGAAATACCATCCAGCTTCCTGAAATTATATCTTTTATGTATGGTATGCCTAAAATTATTTGACAGGACATATGGTCTTTACATGTTGATAAAACACAGGCAGTCCACGCAAGGAAATGTGGAGCATCTTGTTCTTTGAGTTGCCTGCCCAGCAGTGGCCAATGTGTCACCTCAGCAGTGTTGAGCTCTCATCAGCCATGTCTGCAGAACCCATCCAAAGCGTGCATATCTCTGAGAAATGAGACACATGAACTTGCCTTCTCATGGCCACAAGGAAATCCAGTCTTCCTCTTGCTGACTTTGGAGTCTGTGCCTAGGCAGGAGAGACAGAACTAAGATAAACTGAGCCTCTCTTGAATGACTCAATAGCTGTTGGGGGAATTTGTAACGTGCTGACTTTTAAAATGCCAGATGCTCTTATAAGAGGGGAGCCCTGCTGTGTTTCTGCCATAATTCCAAAAAAACATCATTAAGATGTGATTCTTAGATGGGAGTGGAAGCATTTTGGATGTTATCTTTAGGTAAATGGACCCTCTGTCTCTAAAGACTCCTTCTCTTGCAGGTAATGTAGTATTTGGAGGTCACAAACCTGGTGGAATTACATGTATGAGAGGGGATATGAGCAGCAGAAATCCAGTCACCTGCACTTTGGTTTGCCCTGGGTAGCTGTGAGCCCTCACTAGCTGTGTGCTTCTACCCCTGCAAACAATTGTTAGGGAAATTAAAACCCCCACTGCACTGATACAGGTCCTCTCTTCAGGAGGGTCTGTCTGACAGCACTTGTGTTCAGCAGGTTCCAGCAGTGTCAAGCATGTACAACATGTTGCAAAGTGGACGTTTTTTCCTCCACTGAGGTTTGTTTTTTTTTTTTCTTGAAGCTAACTTGCATGTCTTCCTTAGAAGAGGGTGGATCTCTTCAGACAGGTGAATTTGTGCATGTCCAACTTATCTTGATCTCTTGGTATAATTTTCTCTTGTTCTCCTCCTCTTCCTTGTTCATCCCACTTTTTGTGGGGTTTGTCAGGGCACTTTTTTAAGCATTTAGAATCAGTTGCCAAATTACAGTAATGAGCAGGTAAGTTTAATGCTGCACTGCATGACAGATGCAGTAAATGTACTAGCAATGCCTAATCTGTGTCTCATTTTGTACTAACAGTGTGCTTAGATCAGGTTTTCTTTTTGTATCTCAAATGATTTCTCATTTATACCAACTGTATATGGGGAAAAGAGAGGAAAGAGGAGGCACATGAAGGGACTGAAAATGGCCTTTAACTATCCCTGGGATTTCTGTTATGTTGCTGTGGAGTGGGGACTGCTGTTCTCTCCAGTGTCCATTGTGTAGGCAGCCAGCAGACCTTGAACATGACAGGTCCACATTTGGGCAGATGCTGCCTTTATTTCAGCTCTAAACCAGTGGATTTAGGGGGTGGTCTGTGCTGAAAGAGAGGAGTTGGATGGGTGGGAGTGTTGGGAGCTTGTGGAGGTTTACCTGCTCAATCTGTCACTTTCTGGGACTCCTTGTTGCCTGTCTTGGTCCAGATCCCTGCAGCACATCTCTCCTGTCCTCACTCACTGCTTGTTGGGATCTGTCAAGTCGTTAGTTTGCTGTTTGTCAAATTTTTTCATGTTCTCCACCAGTGTGCTGGCTTAAAGGTAAACCAGCAGGAGGAATGAACCCAGCTCAGAAAGAGATTATAAGTCAGAATTACAATTTAAATAAAAAAATCACAACAAGTACAATGATACAGAGAAAAAAAATCTGTTTGACCCACAAAAACAGATGTACAGCCCAGTACTGTGGGGCACGAACAGAATGGAGCTCTCCAGCCCCTGTGGCCCCCCTGAGTACCAAGTAAAAGGAAAGAAGAAACCTGCTGGTAAGGATGATGGTCAGTCTGGTGGTCACTGTCCTGTTGAGGTTCTGGTCCTCCTCTGGATCCCACAAGTGGCACCAGAAGTCCCCAACCCCCAAGATTATCTATGTTTAGGCTCAGATGGGAATACCCAGCACCTCCTTCAAGGTGGGGCATTTCACAATGGGTGATTTACTCATTGGGGTGAATCATGGCATATTTTTGGAATCCCTGATGGCCCATTAGCAGACATGACCCCTCAGGCTGAGTGTGAAGGTGCTGATGGCTCCATGGAGGGGAGTTACCACACCTGAGTCATTGATGTTCATGAAGAGAGGAAACTTTCCTGTCTCACAGAGTTCTTAAGCACCCAGCTTGTAGCCTGAGGTGTCAGGTGTGCCCTGGGCAGCTGCTGCCAACAGTCCATTATTAACAGTTCATGACATAGAGGGTGTAGAACACAGAGCCCTGACCACACCCACCCAGTGACAAACTGGTCCTGGTCACTATAACCAGGCCAACCAGGAACTCATGGACTTGTTTCTGCTGCTTCTTTCCTCTTTACTCCACTGTGGCACTTTGCTCTGCAGTGTCAGAGGGTGAGAGGTTCTCACAGGCATTTAAGAGCTGCTGCCCATTTTTTTTAGGATACACTATCTCTTCCTTTTCTCAGGAGTCCTACTTTTCTGCCTGAGGTTTGGATGCAATCCTAATTTATGTAGAAATCCTGTGTTAAAACTTGTTGAGATGTTCACTTAGCACAGACAGCTCTGCAGTTCTTGTGCTGGAAGTGATAGCTTCTGCAAGTGGAGGGAGCTGTGCAAACTCGCTAAAGTTTCTGGTTATATTGGCCAGTTCTTGACTGCAGCCTTTTTAGTTGTTTGTTGAGAGGTTATTTTGGGAAGAAGAATGTAATCAGGTCAAAAATCAAATTTCAGTCAAGGCTGATGCATTTTGTATGTTTGGGTTGCTGGGCATTGCTCACAATAGAAGTTGGAAGGATTGAAGTGTTCAAACTGATTTTTACTAGCAGTCTTTCCTGTGGGTAATGATTTGCTTTCCTGACATGGTTTCATTTCAGATTCCTGAACACTAATTTCTGTTTTGTATTAAATGTACTTCTGACAGAAATGCATTGGGGAAAGTGATAAAGCCCAAAGGGGAAACAAAGCCATTTCCTTTTGGCTTGGTGTTTTTTATGTAGATCAGCCATGAACATGGGAGGGTTTTTGACCTATTTTGTTCCTAGTACGAACTTGAAATTTCAAGTCCTGCCACTGAGCAGAGTAAACTTATAAAACACTCCAGTAAATTAAGGCAGAGAGACCAAGTCATGCTTAGTCACCGTATCCTGGTGGTTCCCATTAATAATCACAGTGGCCTTGGAGAACAGGATGGCTCTGGGCAGGGAGAAGAGACTTTCTGAAAGCATGAAGTGAGCATGCCAGGTAGTTGAAATGTCTATAATCGGTGTCTTTGATATCTAAAAATTGGGGGGGTTGAGTTTGTAATGTATGCTTTTCCATACTTAAGCCTGATTTTCCTTTTTTTTTTTTCTTTTTTTTTTTAATTATATAGAGAAAATGCCATGAGCTCTCATGAAGAAATAGGGGGAAATAATCTTATAAACCCCTTGCGAAAGCTTAGACCCTTCCCATTGCTGTCTTCTCTTTGCCTTCTGTGAAGCTTGGATTTTTTTATTATGTGCTCTTCTCATGATCACCATTCTCAAAAGTTTCTTCAGTTTTTCATCAAACTCCAAAGTATTCAAAATATTTGTGTTGAGACAGCGGCTTTTCTTTCTGCATGCTGAGATCATGTGGCCATTCACCCAAGGAACTGGCTGGAAGGGGTTGGAGTGGAGAGACCAGGCTGGTTTTCACTCAGTTGTAATCTTCTCTGCTCTAATTAAAGGCTGGTGGGGCAATGTGGATGTCTGAACATGTAAAGTCCCTTTAGGCACTCCAGGGTGTTGCTCCTGGCCTGGAGCCACCACTCTCAAAGGGTGTAAGTTTCCCAATGGCCTTGGTGTGAAGTCTGCCAGTCCCTTGTGGATGTTGTGGATGTATCCTAGAAACACCTAAAAATGGCTCTTGGTACCTATGTTTAGAAACCCAGATCTCTTCCCTAAGTGTTGGCCAGAATTTCAAGGAGAAACTTTCCCCTGCCCATTGGACTCGAAGTGTTCTTAAGGGATAGACTCTTCCTCAAACCTCAGTCATCTTTTCATCTCCCTGCCTCAGTGTCTGTGTGCTTAAAGCCAAAACCTTCAGGTGCCACTATGCAAACACACCCTTCACTCTGAGATTATTTGACTTTCATGAAGATGTAATTTTGTGGCTACATGACTCTAAAATCACTCTGAAATGGGTAACCTGTAATAAAGGATCACTGCAAAAATGCAGGTGCATAGAGGTGTGAATACTGTGATACCTGTGGAACTGCATGTGCTGGAAACCTTAATATTTTTTGGTTTTATTGGAATCCAGTTTTTTATTATGCATGAAATAGTTCATAGGCAGCTGAGCAGAGTAGTGTCTGGTTGCTTGGTTTCTCCCCTATTCCTGGCCCACGGTGTCATACCCATTTCAATGAAATACCAAATGTTTGCTCTGATCAGGATGAGTAAGGTAGTGTTTGGTATCGTGAGATTTATCTTTTTTTCTAGTTTCCCACTGTCCTTTAGCACACCACTTCCAAACTAATAAATACACTGTAACACTCTGTGATAGCTTTGTAGTAAATCTGGCCTTCTAAAGAAACAAAACAAAACATCTCCAGGAATTACGAGCTTTGGAAAAATATTTGTCACTGGCAAAGTTGTTCCTGGCAAAAATTACTTGCACTTCTATGCTTTCCAATTCTCTGTTATTCACTAAAATTCTTACTCACTAAAACTCTCAAGTATGTTTAAGTCCTCTTGATTTCAAGATTCCCATGTGTCCTGAATTAAGCTGCTTTTTAATAATTATTTTATCATCATTCATAAAGAGTGTTTGGGGCTTAGATAAAGGGACCATAGTTGCAAAACATCTTAGAACAGAAAATCTGACAACCATAAAGAACTATGGAAAGAAAGAGCAGTGTGGGTAGTAGGAGCAAGTCCAGCCTCTGAAAAACAGTCACTTCAATGGTGTAAATTAAAGTAAAATTCAAGGAGTCTCCGACTGTTGTTCTTGATGTCTGAATGGCTCTCGTATATTCAGGTGGTGCAGGTTTCTTGGTCACTGAGATTCAGTTCTCATTAAGACTCATTGCATGTAGCTTTATATAGAGTCATTTGGTTAGTATTTTGAGTAAGCATTTAATGTTTTTAAATGTCTTTCCAGGAAGGAAGTGATACAGTGGAAGGAGAGAATGGATTTCTTTTTTTTTAAGTATATATTTGTTTTTTCTTAGTTTTTTCCATGACCAACATAGACAGGAGCAGAATTGTCTATGTCTAATAGTCAAGCAATAGGCAGAGCCTTAAGCCTAGAATTAAATAACTAGAAACCTTTCCTCCAGATCAGTAACTTGTGCCAATATTTGTAGTGACCTGCAACTAAAGGATGTTTAAGCTCATCTATTGCAGAGATGCAAATATTCATTTTTTGGAGTGCATCAAATGCTGGCTGCAGTAGTAGTTAACATGTCTGATTACAGAATGTGTTCTGCTTATTTTTACCTATTTTTCTTTGTCTAAAAATCATCCACTACATGGGTCAAAATATATTCTATTCACTGGTATGCACATTGAAAAGCAAAAGGTCTTACAGCAGCATGTTATAGCATTGTAATGGGTAAATAATACTGTAATTTATACTTTCAAATTTTGTTTGGGGATTTGTAATGAAATGCTGCTTTGTGGCATGACAAACCACTGGCCATGGGCCTGAGAGTGGTTCCAGGGGGTGGATTTAGCTTGGGAAGGAGGTGACAACTTGCAGCACTGGTCAGGGCTGAGCAGTGGGACAGGACAAGCCAAGTCTGGCACTTGGCAAAAAGCACCTGTGAGAAATCATAGCCCTTCCTTGTGACCGTAAAAAAACCCCTCAGAGGTCCAGAGGGCATTTGTGTGTTTGCTTTACCTGTGCACTTTACCCTGGTTATGTGACTTTTCCAGACAGTATTTACATTTGGAGCAACATGAGACTGCAACTGGACCTGTGAAGGATATGAAGGGTGGTTTGCACATGAGGGTCAGGACGTACTTGCTGCTCCTCTCCAAACGTGCTCTGCTCCAGCACGGGCTGTTTTAGCAGTGCCTCCCTGATCTCTTGGACATACTCATGGTGTGTGCAGCTGGACACATCTGGTGGCAACAGGGAGTGCAAACAGACAAGCACCTCACCAGCTGTGCCTCGTGCTGGTGAGACTGGGGGGCACTCCATCTGCTAAAGAGCCTCGGATTAAGAAGGCATGACCGTGGAGTTGGCCAGTTCTTTGGGGTGCTGAGCCTCAGCTGTGTGAGGAGAAGGTGTCTGTGAAGTCAGGGAAGATGCTCCTCTGCTGTGCCTGGAGGCCCTGGTCCCATTTGGACGGCGTGTAGTTCCTCTGCTGCTGGAGCAGCATTCCCTGTGCTGGGTAAGCCAGGTGGGCTCCTCTGCTGGGCAGCTGAAGGTCTTTGGTGCTGCAGGGTTCCCTCATGTGTGGGGAGGGTGGTGCAGCACTTACCTCTCAATTTGCCAAGGGTGGTTTGATGTTTTAAAGTGATGGTTGTGCTGAGGAGCAAGGTGATGCTGGGAACTCAGTAAAGAAGAGCAGAAATCAGAGAATCACAGGATGTTAAAAGGTTGGGAGGGACCTTAAAGATCATCTGGTCCCAACCTCACCTGCCACAGGCAGGGTCCTTTTCCACTAGATAAGGTTGCTCAAGGCATTATCCAACGTGACCTTGAACACTTCCAGGGATGGGGCAGCCACAGCCTACCTGGGCAAGTTGTTCCAGTGTCTCCCCACCCTCCCAGTAAAGAATTTCTTCCTAATATCTAACCTAATTTTCCCCTTTTTCAGTTTGTGCCCATTACTCCTTGTCCTATCTCTACAATACCCCTACACATCACCTCTGGAGTGTGTATGAAGTATTCATCTCTTTACCACTGAATGTGCTATGCTTGGGATGCCCTGTTAGTGTGGAATTGTATTTTCCATGTCCCAGTAAATATTTTAACCTTTAGTTTTTAATTTTGTGCATTCTGTATTCATGAAGCAGCAACTCTTTTTTTATATCTCTCTCCCACTTAGGAAAAATTGTCTTTACATCTGAATTTTTGCTTCTTCTGAGGATAATAAGACAGTTTTTGCTTCCCATGACATGTGGAAGTGAATGTGACTGATGTAGAGAGGCATCTTTTTAGTTTCTCAGGGTGGGAAGTGGCTCTACTGTTCCATTTTAGCCTCATGTGGCATCTGGGAAATAAAAATGAGAGAAAATCTAACCCCTATGCTCAGACTGACAAGGAGGTGTGAAAACAGACTTCTGACATGTAGATGTGGTTGAGTCTTTTTGGTGGAGCTTGAAGGCAGTCAGTCTTACTGCAGGACCCAGATCTGTCAAATTGAAATAGAAATAAAATGGTCTGATTTCTCAGGATTTGACTGTTCATTTAGCTCTCTTTTCTTGGCCTTTCTTTGTGTTTAGAAATTTTATACAGAGAAAGGAAAACCCCAAAACTTTCTCACTCGGACAGTACTAGCCTTCTGAAGTCAAATGTTGTGATTTTTTTTTTCTTTTTTTTTTTTTAAATTTTCCTTTTGATTTTAAAATTTTTAAAACTGTTCTATGCAATTACCCTGGAAAGCAGTAGGTAGATTAAGAAGGAATGCTCTTTACATAAGGGATGGAGCTCCCAGGAGTAGAGCAACTGGAAGCACAGGGAAAGGCACATGCGAGAAGGAATAAATCTCTTTGACTGCGCTGTTGAATGCTCAAAAGTCTTTCTGCGTGGGGTGTGAGTAAATTGCCAGCTGTCTTTAGTGTCCAGGAAGAATTACTCCCCTCTCCTTGAGTCGTTCAAGTCTATCTACACATTAACAGGGCTTTTTCTGTCTCTCCTCCTGATACCTCCAGAGTGAACACTGCTTGGGACCTCCCCATGCAGCGTGAGGATCACTGAGCTGATGCAGAGTAGAATTGCACTGTTATAAAGAGACTCTGTGGGACTTGTGAAGGGCAGGAATCATGGTTTTGTAGGTCTGTGTTTATTCTGAGGCTTTTGTCTTTGGGTCGTTCTTTATTTGTTTCAAATCTCAAGTAGAAGAAGCTGTGTGGAGGAAACATGGTTGGAAGCAAAAGAGGATGCCTGTTTTTATTTCCCTAAGACTTTTAGGAGGCTTATTTCCCCTAAGTTAACTTTTGCCCGTGGCTTTTTGTGCACACATGTGATGCTGTGTGTGTTTTCTGCCTATTTCTGCCTTCCTTTGTGCTCAACTGCAGGAAGTGTAAGCTTTTATGCAGTATTTATCTTCTTTTAAGTGTATTGTGTGTGGGGGGGTTTTTGTTCATTTTTGGTTTTGTTTGTTTGTTTGTTGTTTGTTATTTTTGTTGTGGTTTTGTTTGTTTTGTGGTATTGGTTTTTTGTTGTTGGTTGGTTGGTTTTGTTTAAGCAAAGATAGGAGTAAACTTGGATCTGGTGAGGGAATGGATCCCTCTGTCCATCTCCCCCAGCAAGTTCTCACCCCACACCCAGCAGGGGTGAGAGGAGTCTGCTGTGCTGCCCTAAATAAACTTTCTTACCATGTTCAGACAGGCTGATTGTTTTCATTGATAGAGCTAGAAGTGAGACAAACCAGCCTGCTTTAAAGCCTCTGTGCCTGATGAATCAGTCACCACATTTTGATCTGTCCTGTATAGTTTTCCACCTCAGCCACTCTTGACTATAAAAGTTCTGAACTTACACCACTGTGTGGCAAGCCCTTTTAATTTGGTTGTTGTTACTTGATCCTGTAGCTGTTGCTTAAAGCAGCCAGTAGAAAGAGCCTGCCTAGGGTAGTCCCTTGCTTTTGTGTCTTCTCTGTAGCTGGTGTCCTGGTGTCTCCTTTCCTTTGGCATGGGTCACAGTGGCCTGCACACATCTGATCCCCCTCCCCAGACCTGGTGTCCAGGTAAAATTTCGCAGCTGTACCTTGTCATGGAGCTCAGGACAAGTCAATGAGGACCAGCTGGATGGAGCAGGGCAGCACACAAAGGAAGGCAGAGGGTTATAAAAAGCATTTGCTCCCGTGTTTCACGTGGGATAGGGGATCTCTAAGTGGAAGGATTTGTCACCTGGAAGAATCAGCCTCAGTGTGAACGTCGCTGGGGGTGTTTTTAGGTGTAGCTTTGTGGCATTGTGTGCTGCCCACCCAGCACAAGGCCAGTCACAGGGCCACGTGGCCAGCTGGAGACAGGTCCTCTTGTACAGAAAACTCACACTGGAAATAGTCAGTGCTCTGAGAAAAGAAGCAAAGACAATTGTCTTTTCCCTTGTAGCCCTTCTTTGCCCCATGTCCAGCCCCAGTCTCCTGCACAGCATTTGTTTTCTCTTGTTCCATTTCTTTTCTTCCTCCTTTGTATCTTCTACTAAAATAAATGAGTTTATTATTGTACACAGTTTCTCTTTTTAGGCTGCTTTTAATTATCCTACTTTATTATCAGTATGGTTTCTTTGTTTCCATCTATTTCTTTTTCTCTTCCTTCTCTTCCTTTCTTTTTCTTCCCCTCTTTCATTGCCCAGCCCCTTCACACACCTACCCCTTGGCTTCTCGAGTCACAAAGCAAAAGTAGAAAGTGTAGGAATTAACCCAGGGTTTACCCCATGTCTCATAAATTCTCACACAAACTGTAATTTGCCTTCAAGGAAAGCTTTAAAACTTGATTGAAAAGAAGTTTTTAGTCAGGAAGACTATCCTGGCCCTCACTCAGTTGTTCCAGGGGTTGGTGATTTCTGCTGAAGTGTATGGCTTGTGACCTGAAATTTTTTTAGTTTCATCCAGAAGCTGATGGCTCTTGTTTACTGAGCTTTAGTTCCAGCAGCTGAGGTTTAGTCTGCTGTAAAACTTGCATCCAAATAGCAGCTTAGGCTGTGTTCAAGGCTGTGGTTTTGTTCTGGTGGTTTTTTTTCTTTTAAGCTTGAAACACATGTCCTTGTTGAGTCTCCTGCTGTAGACTTGTTTTCTGATGATTGAAACTGCTTGTGAATCTCTTCCATACACAATTTTCAGTCTATGAACTTAATCCTTGAACTATCAAGGGCAGAATTAGACATGGAGATGTGGATGTATGACAACCTCATCTCCTGTTTGGATCAGCTACACCAGGTACCTGTTTTGAGGACTGTCCCAGCGTGTGATGATGTACCTAATTTCCTTTTCACCATTTCCCCAAGACCTAATTTTTCTGCCTTTTGGGCAGAGGGACTGACTGGTTTGAAAGTCATTGAGCAAACAGTGGAAGACTTAGTATGGTTCTACTCTTGAGGATGACTTTGGAGGAAGCAGTGATCCCTCAAAGCTCACCAGTCTGGAATTAGCTGTATGTGTAGACCCCTCCCTTTGTTTTCAGTGGCTCGGGATTTGGAATGAAAAAAAGCTGCTGCTTTGCTTTCCTGGGTTCCTGTCTAGGTTTTTGTGGGGAAAGTAGTTCTTTTGCTCACATGGAAGAAAACCAGTGAAAAAAACCCAACAGGACTCATAGGCAGGGCTCTGTATTATCAAAATCTTGACAGATAGGCAGAGTGTAATGGTGATGTTTGTGCTGCAACAGTAAGGCACTGTTTGCTTTAAGCCTTGTAATTTGCAGGACTGGAAATACGTCTTGGAAGCTGTTGGTTTTTCAATTCATGAAGGTAGTGCTGGAAGATACTTGAGGAGAATGGATGTTTTTTTGTTTGGTTTGTTTGTTTGTTTGTTTTGCCACTCCTCAGTCTGACAGTCTGACCAAGCCTGTTCTGTGGAAAAGGCACTTTTGCCTTGAAATGGTCGTTCACATGTCCAAGTAACAGCGTGCAGGGACAGAAAACTCTTTCAGAGCAGGTGTCCAGAGATGCAAGAGAAGATCCCTGCTTGCCTCTTATTATACCTGTCACCACAGAAATCTGGGGAATGAGTCTCCAGTTGCCAGCAGGAGGAAGAAATTACAGTGAACAATAAATAAGAGGCCCACAGGGAGCACCCAAGGCATCGTGTTTCACGCAGACTGAAAGCTCTTTTCTGCTGTGCAGGAGATGGACAAATATGTAAAACGTTACTATGCCACTGATGGGACACATGTGAAGCATTAGGAAAAATTAAAAGGTTGGGTTACTTGCAGCTCTCTGAAGTTAGATCCTTATCTCTGTACTGACAGAACCGAGAACAGGCTTTATTTACTTTTCAGAAAAAGGAGACCACCAGTCAGTCTGGCATAGGAATACAAACCTGCTTCTGTTCCTCAAAGTCTCAAAATTGCTTGGTGGAATGGACTGCGTTGTGTGAAAAGCCCTTGGAGCACACATATGTTTGCAGTTGTAATTTTTCATTACGTGGTTCTTTGCCTGGAGAGTACATGAAAATGTTGTGAGTAGGGAGACTGTATCAGTCCAGTGGTAAACCTGTGTTTGGTTGAACAAAAATATGAAATGCAGAATTGCTCCATAATGTTTCACTGTTCCATCGAGGCAGCTTAGAAATAAAGGTCATCAAAGTGGAACTAGCATTTATTTTTTATAATGGGTCTGGTCTAACGGGTCTGTGACTGTAACTCTTCACTTACCCATTGTTTGCTCTCTGACATCCACTTTCCTCTGTGTTGTAGGAAGTTTTTCTAAGGCCAGCAGGTTTTGGCAGGTGCAATACCCAACACCCACTCCTGCAATTCCTCTGTGCTTTTGCATTTCCATTTTGGGGTTACTGTCGGACAGTGAGGTGGAACCATTGTTTGGTGGCACAATCCTGAGGATCATTAGGATATTTGAGCTGCAGCAGGTGTGTGTGGGATTGTGCAGCCTGGTTGCTCAGATGATCCAGGTGGAGGAAGAAACTGAACTGCTGTGTTTGGATCCCTTACCTGCAGCTGCCTCTCCTGGAAGTGCTTTTGCATATGGAAATGAGCGTATATAGCATGTAGTGACCCCACCTGGTGCTTTGTACTCTGGTTTTATTCCGAGGACTTTTTAAGGTTTTTATAAACTAATTTTATAGAAAGCACTACAAGTTCATTTTGTATTTAATTTTATGAAAGATTACTGAGCAAAGTTACCAGTATAGACTTTAAGCCAGTGGACCTCAAGGTGCTCCAAAAGCTATCCTTAAAATATTACAGGTTTTGTGAAAAAACAGATGTGACAAGCTTATCACTTTTGGGTGCACATGATTGCAGTCCTTTCAAGGGTAGTAGCCTCGGTATGGGTTTCCCTTTATATCTGCTCTGTGACACAGAATGTTTTCTGTCTTGCTGTTACTTTGCCTGTACAGTATCAAAAGTCCCGTGTTTTGCTGCTCCAGCATTTTGCAGTTTGAATGCCTGAGGGTTTCTTAAGGGAATGTGCTTGTTCCTTACGTGCTGTAGGATGTGCTTGGCTGGGGGTGAGGATTTTGGCCAAGAACACTGCACCAAAATGTTTTTCATATGATGGGTTGCTCCTGCATCAGGTTCAGCAGCTGTTTCCTCACAGTGCTGTCTTCTGCAGCGCTGTCCTCTGCCAATCCTCCCTTTTCCCCCTAAGGAAAATGCACACTGGTGAGCTGATTCATCATTCCAGTGATTAGCTGTGCTCAAATCAGGCCTTTCCCCAGGCTTCAGAGTATTGTCCAAACATGAGCAGGAATGGATGGTTCTAGGTATTAGTGTACAGCTCTGGTCAGGATTTATCCTGGGTGTTTCTGAGGGTCTTGTTATCCCATCTGGAATTAGAGCCATCTCTGTCCCCTTCCACAGGCTGCTGCCAGGTCTGTTTAGTCCATTCCCTACACTGACCTTTTCTGACTCCTTTCCTTCTTGTCCCCTCCAGTTTAGCTGTTCCCTGTTGTCCACTACTTGAACCCCTAAAAGAGAAGTGACCTGCCTGATAAGAAAATACATTCCTTTTGTTCTGCAGCTGTTTCTTCCCTCTTGGGGAGCCAATACTGAGGTCCACCAGAGGATTTACATGTAGGTGGTGATAATGTGAGTGCGTGTGAGATCTGGTGTGTCTCAGATTTCAGAGGTTCATGGTTGGGAGGATAAGTCCTCATGTGCATATAGTGCAGGAGCAGGGGAGGAAAGAGGAGTAGAACAAGAATTTACTGAAAAAATTATTTCAGTCTGTAATATAATTGTAAAGATTTGGTTTTTTTTCTCCTACCTTTGGTTAAAATATTGCTTCTCACCTCCCTCGGTTTTGGAGTTCCCTTATAATTTCCTCATGTCAGGGTGAGCCTGGATGTGAGGAAACATTCCCTCCATCCATTGATATCTCCTTGATGTAGGATCTGGGTACCTGTCCAGAATAGTGAAGGACAGGAAGGATGAGGGCAGTAGGCATCTTCAGTGCATGTCTGCTGCAGAGCCCTTGTGTGGGAGGGTGTTGATGCCTCACAGCAAGGTGGAAAAGGGTCACGTTTGGAAAGCCATGGGTTGATCCCTGAACCATTTGATGGTGTTACTTCCTGCAGACTGGAGGCCCTGTCGTCCATCCTGCCTAGCTATTGGGTGTTCCCCTGACTTATTCTGGACCAAACTTGGCCTTCTAGCCTTTCCTTTAGCAGTGTTGGTCTAGATTGGAGTGGTGCTTCAAGCAGCAGTGGCTGCATTGCCTGGCAAGGTGCTGCCAAGGTGGGGAGACCTGCCCTTGCCTTAAGCTCTTCATGTGGTTTGTGAATCAGCACAAAGTCCACTGAAGAAGAAATAGGTTTCTACAGCAATTTGCCCTGGGCCCATGGGATTCAGATCCTGAGAGGCTGATTAATACTAGCTCTGTGTTTGATAACCTTTGGGTGTTTGCACATCATGTTTGGAGGAGGAAGGGGGGAAATACACCCAGGTGAAATGCTCAGACTCAGGATATTGCTCAAACTGGAAATCAAAGGGCTGTATGATATTTCTGTGCTTATCAGTAGTTCAAATAGACATGCTAATCCCTGTTGGATTTTTTTTTCCTGGTACCTGAGGTGATTATAACCACAGTGAGAAAGGTACATATTGCAGGGAAGGGAAGATTCAAAATGTACCTGAAGCAACAGATTATTAACATAACCCCCCACTGCAGTATGGCACATAATACTCATAATGCTTTTAAGCAGGAATCACTTTTTCCCCACAGTGCCAATGCTGGGCTTTGGCTGGGATTTTGAAGGTGTTGTCTGTGGATTTTTCTCTCCAGGGGAGAGAATCCCTTTGCCAGCGGAGTTGTGACTGGCTCTATCTGCTTTAACCACATGTGCAGTGCAGTAGGAGCAGGTCAGGAAAGTGGATTCCAGTTTTACTTGCTTTGTCCACTTCATGCTCTTTTGGAATCCGAGTTATCCCACTGCCTTGACTGGCCATCCTCCCCATGTGTGTGCTGCAGAGCTCTCTGCAGGAAAGCTGTCTCCCGACCTCTGCTTCTTGGACCGTTGCTTCAGGAAGTGTCAAATTATCCTCTTCCCTGTTTCACAGGGATGATGCCAGAGTGCCATTGCCCTGCCAGTAGTGTCTGTGTGAGCCTTTTGTGGAAACAAACTTTATTTCTCTTCCTGCTCTCTTGAGTGATGTACGCAGCCTGCTGCCCGAATCCTCTCTTGGTCCCCAACATTATTGTGGTGTCAGGAGGGATGGGTGTTTTCACCATCAACTGCTCCAGGAGTCATCCAGAGAAAGTGTTTTACCTTTCTGGATGTCTGTTGTTTGGGGAAGAAGACAGAAGTAGGAGCTCTCTCTGAAGTTTTGCAGCTGTTTTTCCTCTGGCCCAGTGAAGAAGCTTTGTCCAGTCAGATGCATTGCTGTCAACACGTGAAATATCCAGGAGTGGACACAGTGCTGTGTGAAGAGGCACAGTCAAGACCTTCTGCCATTGATGGTATGGTATCTCTGCTGCCCCTGAATGGAATTTTAGCAGCCCAGACCTTGCACAGAAGAATGACTGCCACCTGTAAAGTCTCTTGAAGCTCAGTCCTACTACAAGTCGTGGACTGGCGTGGGGTGATGAGCAAGTCTGCTCTGGGTGTAGTTATAGTCAAGGTTTCCAAGGCTGTCTTCCAAACCTTTTACCTCCAAGTAGTGGGAGGTAAAAGGTAACCTGGGCCTTGGCCTCTGTGGATCCCCAGGCAGTGTGAGCACAATTGATTCCAGGTTGGTGCCTGGACCAGAACTGCTGTTGAGAAAACAATGGGAGCAGGTCTTTGCTAGTCCTGGTGTCTCCAGACCATGGGAGTGTATTCCCAGGCCAGGGCCTCATATCTTGCCTTTCTGAGGTGGAACACGCTGCCTGGTTCTGCCTGCACAAAAGGCTGGAGGCAAGTACCTTCAGTGCCCTGTGAGTCACAGGTGGCTGCTAGGGACATTGAGGATGCAATTTCAGCCTCCCACATCTGCTTCAGAAAGCTGGAACACCCAGAATGGCTCTCATCTAGGACACTTACAACAGAGGAAAGCCACTGTGATCAGTGTCATGGAACGGGGGAGCAAACTGTATGCTCTGACTTATTAGTGTGTGAACATCGCTGAATCAAAAGCAAGAGGTTCCTGATGGACTTTGGATCTCCTTAACCTGCCCTCTCCATGTTTTCATGCCTGTGTACGCCCTCTGTTCCTGGTGGCACTCAAATCAACCACCCCTTTTTGTCCCTTTTGATCAGCCTGGCCATTTTTGAGATGCCTCAGAGGAAGACAAAACAGGTCACCAAGGATTGAGAGCTGGTGGTTAACATCAAACATGAAAGTGCAACACTTAAAAATAAGTGCAAAGGGTGATACTCAGCCCTTTATTTAGCTTGTGGTGCACCAGGTATTACATAAATTTGTGACAAATGAAGACTCTCCTACTGCTTGGGGCATGTTGGAGAGCTCTGCAGAGGTGCAGCAGCCTGCCTCTTGCCTTGGATGCTTGCATCACCACCGGGGTTTAGGTGGATCTTCTGGTTTGGTTTCACCCAAAGGGAACCTGCTTTGTGCACACCAAAACTAGCCTGTGATCCAGTTTGCAGAAGGAATAGGGCTGTCCCTTCCAAAGCAGACAGGTGCTGTGGATTAATGTGCTGGTTTAGGTCAGCTGAATCTTCAGCTTCCCGGGTGCCTTTGATGGTGACGTTCTTGCTGGGCTTCCCCTGTTGCTTTTGCCACGTTCTCATAGTAGGGGCAGGTGCTGGAGGTCGTGTTGCAGTCTGAATTCCTCTGAAAGGAGCTATTTCTGCCCCTCATGTGCTCTTGATTACAGCGTGGCTGTGCAGGGAGTGAGTGACCCCCTCGGTTGTTTGTGCCCTTGGGGGTTTCGTGTTTGGGGTTGGTGTTGAGGAACCAGCTCGTACTTGCAGGGGGTCTGCATGGCCCTGCTCAGAAATGCTCCTCACAGGGCAGACAATGTGGGCAATTCTGTAATTAGGAACTGGTTTTACCTGGCTGTGTACTGGCCTTTCAGTGCACAGGTTGCATTTGACACCCAGACACTGACAAAAATCCATAAAGCAGCGGAATTTGGGCATTAAGTATCAGAGCAAAAGGGACGACTGCAGAGAGGCAAACCCCGTTTCATTCACGGTGCAGGTTTCTGAACAAACTTCTCTTTGACGTGCTTTTTTTGGAATTTAATCCATTTGGAAAAAGGGATTATCCAGTTCACAAAAGGTAGACAAACTGCCTCAAAAAGAATTGTCATGTGAATAAATGGCTTTTAGTGTAGGAAATAAGGAGAAATCATGTGTGCTATCCCTTTTCCTGCAGATGTTCTTAAGCAACTTTATTTTGGTTAGTGTGCATGTTTTATTGTTTGTTTTTAATAGCCAGAGAGGGTATACAGCATTTGATTTCTCTCTTTCTAAGGTTTTGGATGTTTTTGCTGTCTTGCTTTGGGTTATTTTATAAAGGAACTATTTTATTTTTTTTTTAATAGTAGAGGAGGAGCTGGCAACAGAGAGAACTGCCTTTTTTGGTGAATTTTATGTGGCTGTGAGGATTCTTGAATTCAAACTAGATATTTGCTTGTCTTCAGTTTTCTCCAGATGAATAAAATGAAATCACAGCTGCACGAAGAGCATTTTAATCAGTAGGGGAAGAATATTTTAAAACTAGAGAGGAGAGTTAGGTGGGTTTGCTCAGGTAAAACTTTCCAGAGCAGCTTGTTTCAAAAATTGAGTAAAATTAAGGTGGAGTCATTGTGGCCTCTGTAGTGCAATAGTGATGCAGGGCAAGGTCTCTGAAAACAAACATCCAAAGGTCAGTCTGAGACAGAGGTAACTGGGGCACACAGGGTTTTAAATTCGAAAGCCTACAATTTTTTGAAAGTCTGTATTTTACCTTGTGGAAATTTGCAGACTCGGCTGATTTGCACTGTATGAAGTTAACAATAACCTGCCACTGAGCAGACCTTTCATCTTATATCAGTGTGTGTGCTGAGTATGATTTCATACTCTGGAGTCCCTCAATGATCTGTTGTTTACACTGGGATCAGAGAGCTGTCAATGTGTAGGCAATGCCAGTTGGTAAAATACTTTGGGGGTATGACTTGAGTGACAAGGCATGTCTGTCTTGTAGGTAGGGAACACCTGGAAGGAAGGCAGAGTGCTGTAAGGTCAGAGGAGGGAGAAGTTCTAAGACAATATACAGAGATATGTATTCTTTCCCCACCCCTATCCCAGCTTCTTCTGTTTGGATAAATATGTGAAGAGATTTAACATAACTCAAAAATCTAAAATAACTGTGGGTAGATAATAGGTATCTCTCTAGAGCAGGAAACTAAAACCCTTGTTAGCTTCAAAAATACAAATTGTCTTCTCAGATTTGTGGATGTAAGACTTTGTCTTAAACTTTATTTTCTCTTTCTTTTTTAATGAAAGTTTACAACAACTAGGAGAAGCTCCCCTGACACAGTTCTGTTTTTCCTGTTTATCTGATGTATCTCTTCCCACACCTTTGATTAACTGTATCCTGTCCTTGAAAATAAATCTTAAGATCATTTCCATTAGATCAGAGGCACGAGGTTATTGGGGTAAATACACTGGAGGTAAAGGGGCAAGAGTCTTTGGGCAAGAAGGTGACAGGTATAAGGAAAAACAATAAGGAAGAGATAAGTAGTCTTTTATTGCCTGAGCATTTGTGTGACCTGACCTGCTGCTGTTTCTGCTGACTTGAGGTTAGGTTGAAGTATGATGTGTTCTGGAGTTGGGGGTTGTAGATTTGTGTTGTTTTTAATAGCTAACTCAGAAGGTGTGCTGAGGGTTTTCTTTGGGGGTTAGAGAGCTAAAAATACCTACAAGTGGCAGTTTTCAAGCATAAGTCTGAAGCATTGCATCTAAGCAGAATGACAGAAAGATTATGCTGAGGAATTTGCTTTCTGGGAGAGTTGGTTTGTTGGTTTCAGGGGATTTTTTTAAGCACATCTTTGAGGAAACATTCTCCTGTGTGCACTTAGACTTGTGTGGTTGAATGAGTGATGATGGACTTGTTGCAGTGCTCAGTAGCTAGGATTCATAAAGCAGAGACTTCCAAGTAGAGTGAATTTGCTGGTAATGCTTCATCAGAGATTGTACTTTTTTTAGATAGACATAAAGGAATAAATATAGAACAACTCAGGTGCTAAAAATAACCACTTGCATTGACGTCTACTTTTTCGTTTCTTTAAAAGAGACCTTTTGGGTATTTAGCAAGATGCTTCAAATCTGCTGAGAATCATTTTGGCTGTGGTGCTGAGGGAGAGATGAGTCAGCTGATCTTAGAAAATAGCTTATCTTGGTTTGATTGAAGAGTGCAATGTGGGAATAGACCAGATGCCGAGGAAGAGACTTGATGTGGGTAATGGAATGAGAAGTTGGTTTAATTACTGCAGCTGTAGGAGCTGGGCATTTACAGGCTCAAAGATCAGAAGACTGCTCAGCTCTTGTGTTTATGGGTGGAAAAAAAGTTACTAAATACTTCAGTCAAGCCCTAAGATACATAACGGATCTCACTGAAAAGATGGTCCCTGGGTAGGAAAGCTGCTGCACTAAATTGCTTCAGACACAGTCCAGGACATAGTAATCCTGGCATCCTTTTAAGTGTGAGATGAGGGAATGAATAATCTTGGCAGCTGAGATCTTTGTAGAGGGAAGGAGATGGATTTTGAAGTAATACTCAGTTTGAAGATGATCATCTGCTGTGGTCATAGTTGGTCACTTGATTCCGTTTAGAAGAGTTCCATGAGATCTGTGGTGTGAAAGTGAATCAGTTAATACATTGAGATTAGGTTATTATTCCAGTGCCCTGTCACACATGAACTTTGAAATTCTTAAATCCAAGGTGCCACATTCCTCTGTCTAGAAACTGTGCATCAGTACCCAGAAACACCGAGACCATCCCAAGCTGATGTGTTACCCTGGCGCTGTCTGGAGCGGGTGCAGGGGCAGGAAGGGCTCTGGCCTTTCTGGCATCTCACAGGTTGCTGCGTTTGGATGGTTGGAGCACACCATGCCTGCAGGGCATTTCAGGGCCATGACTGCATCCCCCTGCTCCGCTGTAGCCTCCCTTTCCCCAGGGATGAGCTGGGAGCACGTCCCTTTGCCTCCCCAGCGGTGCTGCTGTGGCTGCTTCTCCCTTCGAACTTCGTAACAGGTCAGACGTAAATTGCAGTTTAGACATAAAAATAGCTGGCACCTGCCTCAGTCACGCTGGGCTGGGGTGAGCTGGGGCCCCGGGGCTGGAGGAGAGTCATCTGGTGAGGCTTTCTCCGCCTGTCACTGGCGGAGCAGCCCCAGCCGTGGGGAGGAGCATGGACAGAGCCTTGGCAGCGCTGTTCGCGGGGCTCCTGCGGGATTAATGCAACAGCCGTGCTGTGCCTCCCTTTGATCGCAAGTATTTTTGTCTCCCCAGCCTTGTGCTCTTCTGTTTGACTTGGTTGGGGGTTGTTTTTACTCCCCTTCCTCTGCCTTTTTAACCTAATTTTCTCTCTCTTTTGTGTTTGACCAAGGTAGGACAGTGTAAAGATAACGCTTCCTCCTAGGAATTATGCTTTTGTTTTAGACTGCAACTCACTCAAGGTTCATCAGGCTTCTGGAAAACTTTGTGTGTATTTCTGGTTAATTAAAATGCTATGAAGATGGTATTTAAAAACTTTCCCTGTGTATCCAAGGGAGAAAAGACTGGTCAAAAGCCCAGTGTGCAGGTTCTCCCAGAGAAGGTGAGCAGCTGGGACTTCTCTGTCTCTGCTGTTGTGTTAGCTCTGTTGAGGATTGTATTTTTTCATTGTTGTTGTATTGTTAGACACTGTTCCTTGGAGAGGAGTATTCGTATCTATAGTATGAGTATGAATATCTATGATATGAGTATGCATATCTAAAATTTTTTGAGGTGCTGAAGAGGTGATGCTTTAAAATTATCACCTCATTCACTGTGAAATGGCTTCACCCATAACAAAGAATAATATTATTTTTCTCAGGATATAGGGGTATTTAATTGTTCTTTCCTGGTTTCTGGTGCTGAATGAGACACAATAGCAAATGCAGCTTGTTTCACTGTATGAGACACAATAGCAAATGCAGCTTGTTTCACTGTTGCCTCTTCAGAGCTAACCTGCAGCAGCTGAGAATTTTAAAGCTTTCTTTAAAAGACTTTTAATTTCATAGTGCAGAATGCTAAGGATCCTGGACAGGGAGCAAGAGTAATTAGTTTAAGTGCTTTATAATAGATTTTAGTTCTAAAATGCTACTCGTTCATTAAAGTTCTTAACTAGATTGCCACTTTAGATCCTTTTTAATTTTATTGGTGTTTGAATTAAGAGTAGCGAATAAACAGAAGTACCTGTAGTTCGTTTAGTCTAAGCAGGGAGGGAGTAAACTAACTACTGAGGGGCCACAAAGAGCTGCCACACGGGTTTGTGCCCAGTGCTGGGATGTAACTGTCCCCTGGGCTTCGCTGGTTCCAGCACTGGGAGCAGTGGGTGCTTTGAAAACAACGTGGAAGCTTGAGAGGTATCCGGGATGGGGTGGACAACAGTGAGGCAGCCGAGGGATGGGGCTGGGAGGGTATTTTTAGCCAAGCCTGCTTGACTTGTGACCCTGGTGACAGTCCCTTCCTAAAAGGGACTTAAGGTAGACTGGGAAGGGGGGTGGGGGTGGGATTGCTCAAGATGACGTGAGTCTGGCGTGCTGGGATGTTGCTGGGAGTTGTACTCCTGATGTGACTAATCCTTCGCCTCCAAGTTTTCATTTTGGAGCCTTTATGGAGTCAAAACTGGTGAAGGAAAGGTATTTCTGCCAAAGGCTCACTGCAGTTCTCAAATCCCGTGAGGTAACTCCTTCCTATTAACTTTGTGAGTTCCTAGGGAAATGATTAATTTGGAGCAGCTGGAGAGTCTGCTTGTGGAAGATCAGAGCATGAAAGTTAATGATCAATTGCTTCTCATTACTGGGTAATTATGAGGAACTGTGTTTAGGAATTTTATTTTTTCCTGGCTGAAGTCCAGCTGAAGACCTACAGCTCTAAAAGCTACCTATAAATCTACTGCACAGCAAAGGAAACACCAGAGCAATGGGAGAAAAGCTTGTGCAGCACCTGGGGGCAGTGCAGGGACCATCAGCATCAGGGTTTGGGGTAGGGCACAAAATAAAGGTGGCAGAGGAACACTGTAAGGAAAGGCACGTGGTGTGATTAAGGTCAGCCAGAAGTAGTCATTGAAAGGTATTTAAAACATGAGGTTTGGGGTGGTTTTTTTGTTTTGGTTTGGTTTTTTTTGTTTTGGTTTGGAGTTTTTGTTTGTTTTTTGTTTGTTTTGGTTTTTGAGGGTTTTTTTTGTTTGTGGTTTTGGTTTGGGGTTTTTTGGTTTATTTTTTTGTGTTAGTTTTTTTAATACTTGAAAAATGAAAGAAGGTGGCAGATTAGGAAGTTGAGCTTATCCCTTCCCTGCAGATCGTTCCTGTGTATGTTTCCCACACTCACTCCACAGCAGTATTCAACACTCTTTAGTATTGAAGTGCTGAATACAGCACCTCTCCTTGTTTCTATGAAGGTTGTCCTTTATGAAGCTCTGTGTTCTGCCATTGCCATAAAATTTTTCCCTAATGGGCTTATTCTAAGAAAAGTGTGTCCTGGTGTTTAAAAGAAAAAAAAAATCAACATTCAAGATTTAGTCACAATTTAAATTTCATTATTAAACCCAGCTAAAACCCAAGCATTCCCAAATACAAGGAAATACAGAAACTTTGCCTAAGCCTGCTCAAGTTCTCCTCTTACACTTACTCTTTTATGCTGTTTTTCCTTTAGGTCTTTAATCAGGGATAAGTGAGGGAAAACCTCAGAAGTAACAGGGCTGTAAGAAACTGCAGATAAATTATTAGATTTCTTGGGAGTAAACCTGTCTGGGCTGTAACTGGGATAACATTTCCCAGGACAGGGCACACTTACCATGGTTCAAAGATGTTCTGCCCTGGTTGTTCAGAGCAGCTGTGGCTTTCCAGCGTGTGTCATTTCACATGGCCATGGTTTCCTGTCCTGTATTTGAAATCCTGTGGTTGAACCTTGGAGTGAGATGGAAGCTTTCTAGCACTGCAGTGCCAGAGAGGCACCTGAGTTAGCAAACTTGCTGAGGGCTTACCCTGTTTCTGCTCTCTAGCAGCAAAAGAATTACAGCCTCTTTGACCAAGAATAATTCAACCTCTTCAGCTTGGAACAGGGTTGTGTAGCAATCCTCTGCAATGATCTTGGGCATTGCCTCCTCCTCCAGGTGCTACCAACCACTGGCACTGCAGAAGGGACCATGTGCAGCTGTTTCAGCCCCAGCACTTCACAGCTGGAAAACTCTGGTTCAGTTTTTCTGCCTATAAAAAAAAAATAAATGCTAAGAGTCATGGGAAGAACCCATCTTCATCAGGGAGTTGAACTTGCACACTGACCTGTGGGTTGGAGCAGCTGAAGTGGAGGCTGTTGGAGCAGAGATCCCTGGCAGAAGGCTGGGATGGACAAGAGGGGGCAGCAATGTTTTAGGCTGCCACAGCTGAACCCGCTCAAGGATGTTTATCCATCAGAACCCTGGTTCCACAGAAGGTTTTGGACAGGGTTAGGTGAAACTGGTAGGCTGCTGGTGCTGGAAGAGCTCACTCTTGATGAGTGAAAAGAAAACTCTGTGGAGTTATAAGGGCACTGGTGCATTTACCCATTTCTGTCTTGTTTATCTGTTCCCTGTCTTACAGCTGAAGGGTTTGGTTGTGAACTGCAATGGAAAATTAAATGCTTTGTTTGCTACAGAAGTCCAATCTCCACCTTGGAAAGGGAGTTTGTCTGTCATTGGTCCATCTAGGTCAGAGTTCTGGTTTATAGTGCAGTCCTTCAAAAGGATTTACAGTCAAGCACAATGACTGGTATTTGCTCTGTCACTTCCATGTCATTAGTAATTCCAGGTCTCTTTGCAGTCTACTCACAGCCATGCCAAGAGGGTTCACAGTTATGTATTTTGAGGGGTGGAAAACCACATTTGATTGTTCATGGTATACCCATCATAACTTATTGATACCCTCTCTGTTTTTCCTACTACGAGTGAAGACTTTCTTTTCTGAAAGCACTTTCAAGTTAATCATTTCCAATTATCATTAGGGAAGAAATTGGTTTTTAGAGGCCCTCTTTCTTAAGATGTGATGGTCTCAGTAGTAGGATGTTGGCAGGAAGAAATTTCTTGAAGCCATTCTGATAATGATGGATAATTCCATAAGACATTGAGAGATGTACACCGTGAAACCACTTTCACTATCTGGGGAGAAGGTTAATTTGGGACTAAAAATACATTATCAAGCTTTTTGCTTTTCCTCCTTTTCTTACTTTCTTGACAGTCCTCCATCAACATCAGGATATTGTATGGAAGGTGGAGAACAAGAGTAGAACAAGCTGTGGATCAAGTAAATAATCAGAAGATTCAAAGATATTGATAATTCCTCTTGGGAGGAATAAAGCTGACCAAAAAATACTTTCAGTAGTTTTAATAAATTATTTAAGAAAAAGAGGAAGGAAGGAGTGGGGAAGATGAAAAGGAATAAAATGTTCTCCTTGTGAGGTGATGCTGATAACAGAGTTGTATATGTCCACTTTGGAGCCTTGTATGTCTTAAATGTTGGAGCACTCAGAACACTTTCAGAATTGTGGTATCAGAGTGGCTAATGGAAACATGGTTTTGGAGGTTATATTAAATTGAATGCAAAGTACTGTGCAACACAGAACCTGTGTATTTAAGTGCATGCACATTTATATTTAATTGGAGGACTTTTTTGAAATGGAAAAATTTGTGTTTTTAAATGTGACTCTTATTCTCCCTGTACTGCCTAAATCTGTTTGTTCCATTTTAAAAGACATCAGAGAAGCAATTTGATACAATTTGCAGTGTCCAGATCATGAATACATATATATATATGTGTACACACACTAGATGTATACTATTAGATCCTAAATGGGAAGAGCTTCTCTCGTTGTTTAGGGCTCAAGAACCTCTGACACAGGCACCAGTACGATGAACAGTATCAGACTAAAACTTGCCTTCAGATCCTGTTCTCTTGCATAACGCTGCTGTGCTTCAATGTCAAACCAGAAATTATTCTCCTTCCAGTTGCACTATTTCATTCTGGGAATTTTGAGCTCTGTTTTACCAGTTTCAGTAAAATGCCTGCATGAGAGATGCTGTACACAGGCAGTGCAAAGGCCAAAATCCCTTGGACAGCCCATGAAGGCAGTGCTCAAGGATTGTTTCAAGACCAGGGAAGGTGCTTTTTCCAAGGAGCAGCTTGGCTTCTGTTTACGTTGGTTTTACAGATCTCTTTGTGGGACGTTGGGAAGTAGGATGAGATACTGTTCATTTCTAATGCACACTTTTCACTGCCATGCTTTCATGAAAGGATTTTAAAGTAAACAAAGTGGCTAGCATTGTTCTTTTGATTTAAGCGATATTTTTGTTTTTCCTTTCAGATATGTAAGAATATTATGGTAACTATTTATACTTTACCCTGTAAATCAGCTTCCTCCCAGCCCCATAACTCACAGTACCACCTTTCCCTGCCAGCACTGAGAACTGAACCACCTGCTCTTGGTGACAGTTCTGTAGACCCTCTGATGAATGTTTAGTTGGGACAGCTACAAAGAATGGTTGGGGCTAAAGAAAGCAAGTAATGTGCCATAACGGTGCCCCCTTAAGCTTGCAGGTTTATTGCAGTCGAAAATGTCTCTTGGAGCTTTCCTGTTCTGAGAGTTTCAAGCCTCAGCTTACTCCTGACCAGCTGATAGGTGTTTGTTCTGGTACCAGCAGGCTTTTTTGCCTGGAGTGACTTATTTCTTTTCCTACTGGTTCTCTTTACTGTCTCACAAGGAGCAATTGCACCCCCTGTGAATGCCCCTGCATCCCCCCCCTCTGCTGGCTGTGCAGGTCTCTCTGTGTGATATCAGGGCTGGAAATCCTCCTTCAGGCTCCTGTGTTTCTAGTGCCTCCTTTTTGAGTTGGGCAGTATTCCATGCAGTATTCCAGGTGGGATTTTAGCAGTGCCTCTTGTGTACTTCCCTGTGCTTCCCCTCTCTGCTGGACATGTTTCTCTGGATACATCCCAGGATTGCACATGTGTTTTCCACAGTGGTGCCTCACAGCCACTGTGTGCTGGGATGGGCTGGTTCATCCACACCCTTCTCCAGGCAATAATCACCCTCCAGTGTCTGGTTGGGGCTACTTTATTTTATATATGTGATTGTGCATTGCTTATTAGTGACTTCCATCCTAGCCTTGTGGCTCCAGCCTTCATGGCCATGGTGTCTGTTGTATTAATAACTCAGTGCACCTTCACGTTCAAATGGCTTTCCAGCTTTGGCATCATCTGCCATTATTAGTTGGTGGTTTTGTTTTGTTTTGTTTTTTTTTTGGTATGCAAGCCACTAATCAGTTAAAAATAAAGCAGAATACTGATTGTTGGGGTTTGTGTTTTCATTAGTAACCTCCAGGGTGTTTGCAACTTTTTCTTGCCGTGCTGTCGATCACCATCTCTTTTGGGCAGGATCTTTGCTGTCACAGTTCCTCTACTGGTCTCCAAGTTTACATGTTTAATGGGATAGCAAATGGAAAAGTATTAAATAATGTTTTGAATATCCAGATAGGTGAGACTTACTTATATTTTGAGTAAACTCCCTACAACAGACCTGTTGTAATTCTTTGTAGCTTCATGTCCCAATTCTTTGTCAATCTCTGCCGAAATCTTACGTGCAGTTGATGAGTTCTGTAGCCTTTCTTATGTGTGGCAAGTCAAACTGGTTCATAAAAGTACTGGCTCTAGAGTAATGAAATTAATCTGTTTATTTTGCATTTATAGAGATTTAATTACAGTTGGCTTTTAATTGAGTGTTGAGCAGTTGCATGTGCTGGTTTTGTTGGGCAGCTTTGAAGACAAAAAGTTGCAAGAGATAGTGTATGTTTTTCAAAGCTTGCCTGGTCATCTGTTACCCTTCTCTTTAATGGCAGCAGTGGAAGATGATACTCTTTGTTCCAAAAACCAGCAAGTGTGTTTTGGCATAAAACTGGCCTCGGGCAATGTGCCAACCCAGGTGGACAGGTAGCCAGTGATGCCACTGCCTGGGTACAGACCTAAAGCTGAGCTAAGTGGGTATGAGCTACCAGGGCTGGCTGGTATTTCTAGTACAGTTTGCTTCCAACATCATATTTACACAAATTTGTCTGAAATAGGTTGGAGTTGAGGAGTTTTCCAACAGCATGATATTCAGGGTCAGTATGTACAGCATGAACCTACACGTCTGGTCCTTTTTTCTATCCCTCTGATAACACTGTCACAGAATTCTGGAAGTGTCTGGATGACTCAGTACTGGTTACATTCCATGGCAGGTGGTACCTGCCGGGCATCCTAAAATGGCATTTATATTTTTCTGTATGCTTTGTGTCCTGGTTGAAGTTGTAAATGAAGAGATGTTTGTGAGAGGAGCACTGTTGATGACTTGCTCAGGGAGTGGTGGGTTGTAGAAGTGCTTTTTGTTAGGTTTTGTGATACACTAACTTTTTGGGCAGACATTTGAAGAGTATTTTTTTTCCCTTCATTCTTTTATTTTTAAAGACAAACAGGTTTGCAGTCTGGTAAACCTTTCTTTGCTGGGGCTTCTCTTTGTCAGAAGTTTGATTTCTAGATTTCTGCATGAAACTTTCATGGTATAAGGCTTGTGAAATTAGATAACACGCTTTTAAACAAGCCACCTCTGGGTAAAGTACATCTCTAATTACTGAGACTAAATTATGTGGAAAGTGAGATTGTGTCTGAAGTATATCTCCAGTTCAGTAATCTAAAATTAAATAACGATTAGCTTAATTGCTTCAAGATCATAAAAAACACTCTTAATAAAATATTGGGATTAGGTGTGTGTTTGGAGAGTAGATAATTGCTTCTGCTTCATTTTCAGTAACTCCTCTCAAGACAGGCTTTGCAGGTAAAAGAAATGCCTTTTGTTATGCTGATTAGTAAAGCTGGGGGAAAGTAGGCTAGTTCTTGTGTATGCAAGCCCTTGCTCCGTTCTGAATAGAAGCTGCACTTTCACTACTAAATGTAAATTGAGAGCACTTGCTTTTAATTTCACAGATATGAGCCAGTTAGACTCTCTGAAAGCAGTAGTAGTTGGTACCTGTGGAGCTGAGTGTAGTATTGTACATGGGAAGAGGGATCAAGTAGGGGTTTTTTTTCTGAAGAGAAAAGAGAAAGATGTGGAATTCTAGTAAGAAATATTTGAATTCAAGCATTCATTACCTGGGTTTGCAGCTGGGTGTTGTTTGCATTGTGGTTTGCTTCTAAACAAAACCCTTTAACCTTCATTCACTGAAGAATGTCTTTTTTGCTTGTAGGCAAATGAGAAAGCAAATCTCTTGAAACATAAGCAGTGGTACTTCCCTGGAGGGAGGAGATGGGGATTCTGCTGTTGCTCTGAGAGTTGCCAGGTGCCAGAAGTGGTCCCCGGTGCTGGTGGTAAGAAAGAAATTTCCCCCCACATTTCTGTGTTTGCATTTTGTCTGTAGCAATAATGTTGTAGGGGAAAAAATGGGGGTGCAAATCTTGTTCTTTTCCTAGAGCTGTCTGAGCTGCTGGGAGAGGTGTCACAAGTCTCCCACTCCGAGAATTTTAATTTAGGGATTAAATCAGCTTGTTGCTTCTGCTGTCTCATGCATGTTGTATGTGTTGGCAATCATTGCAGCAGGGGGTTAAACACAAATAAACCTCCAGTGGACTCTTGAAATACTTATCTGCCTCCTCCTTCCTTAAATGTAGAAAGGGACCTGTGTCCTTACAGGGCTCTTTTATGGAGTTCATAGAAATCTCATGAGTGCTGACTCTGGGGTCATCCTGGGCTGCCTTTAATCCAAACATCTTTCAATTTTGTCCAGTAACAGTATGAAAATATTAAATATATCAGCAAACTTCCTTTTTTTCTTTTTAAATTTTTATTTTTTATAGTCTGTCCTACAAGCAGTGACGAGGGAAAGTGGAAAGCTGCTGAGGCTCTGCTGACGCAGCAGTAAAACAGGGTTTTTTTACAGGATGGGATCCTAAAACCACTCTGTAGGGTCAGATATTGACATCTTAGTGATGATCTCTAACACCCTGTCCCTCATAGACTCTTAGTAGTTTAACAGCGTTTTTAATAGGAAGGTGATTTAATCTTGATGATTTTTGCAAAGACCCAGATTGTTGCTTTAGCATTCTGTAACATTTCAAGGTCTATTGTAGGACAGGTAGTCTCCCAAGAATTGTTGATTTCTGTGAGATATTTCTCAAAGCTTTAATTCATGGGGCAGCACATACTGGATCATGCACAGTCTGTGTTCAGGGCACCTATTCTGGCCCTGTGCAAAGGTGCATCCCTTTCAGGTGTACGTTTTCCTGCTATAGAGGAAGTTAAAGGATCAATCCCATCTCACTAAGTGGGTGAACAGCCACTTTCTACAAGCCCCAAATATTCTTGGATCAGAATTTTGCCCCCCTAAAATTAGTTACTGCAGCTGGATTTGGTAATGCTGGCTGCCTGCAGCTTTGGTGTGGGGAGGGAGACCCAGTAGGCTGATTCACTAATGCAGTGTCATGGTGACCAGCTGCTTCCAAAGCTGCTTCTGTAAAACACTTTTGCCTGGACTCACTGATACTGACTGGTATAAGAGCAATGCCACTGAAATCCATGAAAAATAACCTTTTATTTTACGTGTTTGCTGTTTTTTTAGGGTATTTTTCAACTTAGATGGCTGCAATTTTTGTTTTTCTTCTTTGTGTGTTAAGGCTTGAAGAGGCCATTGAGGTGTTACTGAGAAGCTAAAATATGCTTGGGGGGCAGGGTTTTGTGACAGCTCTTAAGTTCTCAAGCTCTTCTTCTGCTTGGAGAGGAGAGAATTGGAGGTTTTCATACCCAGCCCTGCAGGCTGCCACAGCTGTTGCCTGTGCCCTTGTGTAGTGTGTCTTATCTTGGGTCTCTAGAACATGAAAGGAGAAACAATCTGGAAATGATGCGTTCTGAGTGGATGGCCATGCTGGAAGCTGCAAGGGTTGAATAGTCCCATCAATAATTCCTTCAACCTTCACCTTCTTGATTGTCCAGAGGAGACCACCAAGATGATTGGAGGGATGGAGCACCTCTCCTATGAGGAAAGGCTGAGAGAATTGGGATTGCTCAGCCTGGAGAAGAGAAGGCTTTGGGGTGATCTAATTGTGGTCTTTCAGTACCTGAAGGGAGCCCACAAGAAACATGAGGGGAGACTGTGTTCTCAAGAATGTGGAGTGACAGGACGAGGGGAAATGGATTCAAACTGAAAGAGTAGGGCTAGATTAGATATCAGGAAGAAATTCTCCCCTGTGAGGGTGGGGATGCACTAGAACAGACTGCCCAGAAAAGCTCTGGGTGCTCCATCCCTGGAAGTGTCCAAGGCCAGGCTGGATGAGGCTCTGAGCAACCTGGTCTGGTGCAAAGTGTCCCTGTCCATGGCAAGGGAGTGGAACTGGATGATCTTTAAGGTCTCTTCCAACCCAAACCATTCTGTGAGTCTATAAATCCCAAGCAGATTGATAGATATTAATATGGATTATAGAAACTATACTGAGCTTTCCAGCAACCCAGTGAGTGCTGCTACTGGGGAACAAATCCTCATTTCATGAACCAAAGCACAACAGGCAGATGGACAAGGAGGTGAAGAACTGAATGATAGGGAGGCCAAATCAGCATAAAATTTGCCATCAGAGACACTCCCTCTTATGGGGGTTTATGCACAGGCAGAGGCCCTATAGGTGTCATCTGCTGCTGTTGTCCTTACTGTGTGTCCTCATGGGGGGGGTTTCTTTTTTTCAAACTTGTTGTACCATTTGCTGGAAGATTCAATTTTCATATAAGCTTAGGTGGGAACCACAAAGAGGAAAAAAGAATTCTTTGCCAAGAGCTTGTGGACATAAAGATTCATCAGGCTGGACCTGAAAGCAGCTCCCAAAAGCAGTCGTGGCAGTCACAATTTCAAGAGTTTCTGCAGTTCAACCAAGGAGAAATGTAAAGTACATTGGAAAACCAGTTACATTCTCTGCTTCCATGTTTAATTTACCAATGTGGAAGCTGTGGCAATGGGCTGTTTCAAAGCCAGTAATACAGAGGCCTCTTCACTGGCAGTGATATCCTGAAAAGCTGCTACCAGAGGTACCATCCCTGCTCTTAGTCCAGCGTGATCTGGTTTTTAAGCTGAGTCAGTTTTGCACAACGTGCAGAAGTAATGTTCTCTCCTATCTGTTTTTAACAGATAATTAGTCAGTGATACATTACTGAGTCAGAACACTATGAAAATAACCAAGGACTAATTTTCCTTGGTAGTTTTAACATTCTGGGTGTGTAAGGTGTGTTGTAGAACAGGAGCACTCTTCTGCACAGTGGGAAGTGTTGCTCTGAACTCTTTCAGAGCAGGGCAAATACCGTTTCCATGTCCTTCACTTCAGGATGTCTCTTCTAACTACTGAGCCCATGTATAAGAGGTGGGCATCAGATCAACTCTCCTTGTAACATTTATTTGGAAGAAGTGTGACAGTGATGTTCTCTGAAGCCCTCAGTCCTCCTGCTCTACAAAAACTGCACCCCACTAAGCTTTGCTTCCCATATATCTTCAAGAAAGTCATCCATCCTTGTTGGTCAGTGCTGGCTACATTTATGCCTGGGACCCATCACTGTTCAGCCCTGCCAGGGTGATTGCTGCTCTGGACCAGGACAAGATCCACTTCTAGCTGGGGAGATCAGCTGTTGGAAATCAAGGACCTATAAACTTGATCCTCTAGGGATGCTTATTTTGAGAAGAAAAAAATAATCCAAACTGAAATGTCATTATAGCTTCTTATAAAGCACTTTAACATCCTTTTGTAATTGTTTTGAAAATGTCAGTGTTGCTGTGGCAGCAGTTGTTTTTCACATGTTTAAGTCATGAAGGGCACACATTCAGGACCTCTGGCAGTACTTTCCAAAGCAGCATCAAGTGCAGATAGGAATACAAAGACTGTTGCAGAATGTGTTTTGGGACAATATTATTATGTCTTAGCAGCCAGGCCAGTTTTGTGAGCTTTCATCTTGTTCAGGAAGAAATCATCTGGGTACTTTGCATCTCTTTGCATGATGGGAGCAAAAGACCTAAGCATCCTCCTTGGGCAGCTCTTTTTCCTGTACTGGAGGTATAACAATGCCACTTGTTACTGTGCTGTGTGCCCTGGAAGGAGAACATCTTCCCTGCTTATGACTGGGAGCCAGTGTAGTGCTGGGACACTTGGTAGCATAAATTTACAGCTCAGCTGCAGGTGCTGTTTTCTTAAGGCTGTTCATCCCCTCGTTCCCACTGCTCCCAGTGTCTCAGCTTTACCAGGTGAACTGGGTTAACTGTTCCCTGATGACTGTGGAAGTTATCTATTTAATGAAGATTTCTAAACTGAAATTGAAAAAAAAAACCCCTCCAAACCTAACAACAAACAAACCAAACCAAAAACAAACAGCAAAAAACCCAAACCAAAGAGCTTATCTTAAGATACATCTTGTTGGTACAGATCTGGGATGGGTAATGTCTGTAAAAGCAGTTGTACAAGCAAACCTTGAGGACATGCTGACCTTAAGCATGAGTGACAAGTAAACCTCTAGTACTGCCTGGGAGTAGAGAATTGTGAGCAGGTTTAGGATAAGCTCTCAACTGCCTGGAATAAATCAACTTACAGAAAAAAATACTTCTTATTAAGGCAGTGAAGTTTCAATTATTCCAGTTATTTCAAAATCTGGTTTCTTATAGTAAAGGGGAAAGGAATTTAAATAGAATGAATAAAAATAAGTAGTTCATGTTTAATGGGCTTAAAAGTGAACAGCACAGTCTGCAGACTCAAGAAGTAATTATACATTGCTGAGTGAATAGCATGAAGGTTCTTGTTATATGTCTTGATTGGAGAAATATTGATTCTTTTAGATTAGTTCTGGTAATTAGACCAGGCTGCTTGTTTGCTTATTTTAAATGAAGCTAGGCTGGTTTGCTAGACTCATTGTCAATAAATGTGTCCTATATTAACACACTGCACTGAAATGCAGGTGGTTTTTAGAACCCTGGAATATCTGATTTTTTGGCACATAATTGCAGATGAGTTGAGGGTCATTCTGGGAGATAAAAATGAATCATAAAAGCATAAATGCTGCTTCTGAAACCACTGCTCAGCCTGACTGAGGAGCTTTTGAAGAGCAATGCCAAGCTAGCAGTGGTGATGTCCGTAATTTGAGTTTGGCACATTGAATATGAGGCTTTGGTACAACGAACACCTCTTTTTACTAATTAGCTGCTAATTTTTCAAATGATGCGGAGCATTTTTTGCCTTGGCAGTCATGCTGTTCTGAAACTGCTGCAAGAGAAGTGGGCGCTCACCCGTATACCAATAATCCCACATTTTGTATTTGTGTGCATACCTGTGCCAGGTAACAGATGGCACCCTCTGCTCCCATGATCTTGTGTGTCTCTGTCCGAAGTGGAAGTAGAATGTGCGGAGATGCAACAATTCCCATGCAGGTAGCTGGGTTATGATCACTAAGAAATCTCCCCTGGCCAGATTAGCATCAGTATTTGTCAAGCTGAAAAAGTACTCACAGTGTCAGAATTTTTTAATGTCCTCATGTCTAGATCTGTCAGAGCCAGTTGACGTGAGATGAGGATAAAAAGAGCAGGGAGCATCTGTGAACACTCCCATGCTTTCACTATCAGCTGTGGAACAGCCCTTGTGCAGCAAAGCTGTCTGAATGTTTCTGGTACAAGGCAGGCATGGATTTGTAGTGGATCAGTCACTTCCAGGAGCCCTGCAGCCTTCAGGAAAAAGAGATTTAGGTCACCTCTCTCGCAAGCATTGCGTTAAAAGGCCACTGTTCAGAAGGAGCTGAACAAGCAAAATTGCATTGAGACAACGCTGGCCAGTCCTGGATTTGTGATCTTCAGTGGCAGCAAAGACTGTGTTACCATAGGAAGGGCCCCTCTGCGAATTCCAGAATGGTTTGAATTAACTGTATGTGCTACTAGAGGCCCATTTAGCAATTGGACACCAAGCAACCAGCAGATGGAAGATCTTAAGAAATGGGAAGAGCTGTAGATGTTTCTCTTCAAGTCTTTCTCTGACAAGGATTTTTAGACAGATGGGCTGTTTGCAAAGTGGGTTCTATTTAGTTTCCTAGATGAGTGGCCAACAACAGCCTGAAATTTAACTCGTAAGTGAAAAGGCTGTACATTGTTAATGTTTTTGAATGGGTGGGATACTGTATTTGTTAAAGTGTCTTGGTTGTAATTTATAAAATTTCCCCACGTGCAAATGTTCACATTGTTGTCTGTGTGGTTCAGCTTTGTGTTCAAAATCTTCAAGTTTCCCTAGGAGAAGGTTTTTTTTCTTTCTGTGGTGATTTGGAGGTTTGAGGGGTTTTCTTCATTGTTGCTTGGGGAAGGGAGGGGTACACTGAAAAGGCTGAGTGGTGTGAGGATGCTGCCAGTATTCAGACCAGAAGGGGCTGGTGTGATCTTGTCAGAAAACACAGAACAATAAAACTTTGTCTGGCATGTATTTGCTTTTGCTATCAGTCTGCCTGATAAGTCTTGGTCTATCTTTTTAGGAAGATACCTGCTTTTGTATATATGCAAAAAGATCTGAGCACAGGGGCAAATATGGATTCAGACTGGTAACAGCCTTGGGAAATATTTGTCAGTGAAATCATCCAAAAGAAGAATAGATGTTGGATCGAGGAAGGAAGGAAAACACTTCTGATTGCAACTGTGGTGACAGCAAAGGGAATAAAGGCTGGATCCCATACAGGGAGGAAAGGGGTTTTTGGGGTCCCTGCCCTGCTGTGCAGCTCCAGACTGCACAGCACTGTGAGTGGTAGGACTGCACGGAGCATCCTCCACGGGGTCAAGCTCCACACCCAGTGCAATTCAAGCTGCCAATTCAGCTCGCTGAGCTTACTGAAGAACTGCTTGAGTTGTGGACCTGTTATTTGTTCTTGACTGCAAAACAGTGGGGTTTTATATGAAGCTGCCTCTGTGACAGTCAGTTCCCCAGCAGAACATGTATTTTTGCAGTTAGTATTTCTACTTCTCTGTCTTCCCTCTGATATGAAGGTATTCCAAATCCAGATGCTTCAAAAGGGTGACTTTTGTCTTCCCTCCCTCTCTGTTTTCTTCCAGGGTCAAACCCCGCAAAAAATTGCTGGTGAAAGAGTATTCTTCCAATAAAGAAATGTGTAGATGAGGTAACTCTGTCCATGTGACAAATGTCAGCCTGGTGACAGAGGACTGGTCGTGCCTTCCCACTTGTCAGAGATCCATCCAGACTGGGGACTGTAAAGTTCGAATTGAGTGGCATAAATTCTGCCTTTCTCTTTTGTTAGCTGTGCGCAGTTTGGAGATAAATTTGTAGGATAAAATAATGCTCCTGTGAGAATTTTTTTTACATTTAGTATAGCAGAGCATTGGCAGGGGGAAACTTTCCTGCTGTCTCCTTGGTTTTGAAATTGTGATTCCCACAGCATGTGGATAGCTCTGATATCATCTGAGCCTCCACTTCAGTGTGTTGTTCTTTTACTTATTTACTTAATCGTCATCAAAGTAATAAACAGTTGTGTTTAATATTTTTCCCCCCTGGTAGTACAGATTGTGGGTGCAAATGCTGGAGCAGAAGTGAGGTGTGAGGGCAGCTGATGTGTTACTGTGACTGTAATCAAGCAAATGATACTGCTCCTCTTCTGCAAAAGGTAGTGTTTTATACCTGAAATTTAAAGCAGCTCAGCACTTCTTGAGAGACAGACTTTCCACTTCTTCCCAATTAGTATTCAGCACTTCAAAGGAAAGCTTTGAACTTGGGTAGGGGCTCTGTAGACATGAATACAGTGTTTGCTGAGACTTTGTGTGGCATCAGGGAGAAGCCTCTCCTGGTTCAGCCACAGCACATTTGCATGCAGACAGATGTCTCCTGGCTGGCTCTCTCTGTCTCATGTTTGAGGCTTGCTTTTTTTTTTCTTTAATTTTATTTTTTCTGCATGATTTTCCATCTAGAAAGCAAAGTGTGTCATTCTTCTTATAACTCTCATCTCGGATGATAGCAGGTGAGACTTTTTTTGTTTATCCTTTCTTTTTTTGCTTATCCTTTCTTTTTTTGTATCCCTCTTTTAACAAGTGAGTGACCTGTGCCACAAGGCATTTTCCAGATTCACTAAGTCTTTCTAGGAGAGGTGGGTCCCTGGGTTTCACAGCTGGGTGTGGAGATGCACTTACACTCCTGAAATTTCTTTTGTAGTTTATTTTTTATCTGAATACAAAGGATAAATTCCCGTTCGTCTTGAAAATTCAATCACTTGGAGTGAAGAGGAACATATTGTGTAGTCTTAGAGATGAGTAGACACTACTGAGGTTTTTCTTAATCATCAGAGACCAAGATTGGCAACGTTTTGTAATTATATAACATTGATCTATTTTATACATTGCAGGAGCTCTATTACTTAAATAATTTTGTACTAATAGGGCCTCTTAGATAACTCCTTTTCTGTTTGTTATGTAAGGCCTAGTATTATAGAATCACTGTTTGAATACCAGCAGTATAATTTTAGAGTTGCCTTTATAATAGAAATACCAAGTCAGCTTTGCTCCAAATATAGGCAATTATTGCAATAGCCCTAATTAATCTTTTTGCCCAAACGAGGCCTTTTGATAATTGCTACTTTAGTTTTTGTTTTCATTTACAAAATCCTGAGGCTGTCCTGTGCCCAGTCATAATCCATTATGTGCTTTTTCTGTAATGAATGTTGTGCATTGGAAAAGTATTGATCAGCAGTCCTGGAAAACTCGTGGTTGAGCTTCAGCTACAGAAACGTTCCAAGTGCCAGTTTGGTGACTCTGCGTGTCTGAAACCCTCCTGTCTTCTTTGAACAACATGTGAGGTTGTCTCTGGGGCTTTGGGATTTATTTTAATCTAACTTCATATACTTTTTTTTTTTTTTCTCCTGCAATTGAGAATGCAAACAGCATGAGCAGTCTCCAAATGAGATTGGGGAACACAATAAAAATTCTTTGGAGCCCACAGAAACTGATTATTCCTGTTTTGAAGGAATTTAGTTGCAAGCTATCTCTTTCACTGACAAAGACGTGGATAGTAGTAAGACTTTTATCTGTGTAGTCACTTGAGAAATGTGGTTGAGTTGTAGGTGAGGTAGAAAAAGGTTTTACGATAGCCCTGGACTTTGAGCTGGCTGTAAGAGGGGCAGGAGGACCTACTGACCTGTTGCAGAGAGAGCACCCAGAATTTTCCTTTATTTCATGAATGCTGTGATGGTTCTGTCCAGGTTGAGAAGCTGGATGCCACTGGACCCTATTCACCACACTCTGGAGTATGTTATATTTATTTTGTGTGTGTTTTTAAACTCTGAGGCAGATTCTTTCTCCACTCAGCTCTGCTGAATTGGATAAAAGCTCCTATTTGGCCGTGACTTTTAAATTCACAGTGTGTTTTTTTTTTTCCTTTTTGGCCTAATAGTTTCAAGTAATGTCTGTTTCTTAGATTGCAAAAACTTTGTATTTATTGTGTCCTAAGTGGATTTTGTCCTGTTTCTTTCAACTTTATTTAAATCACCAAAGCTCTCTGTGAATCAACTTCCAAGACAGCCAGGAGTTGGAGGGGCTTTGTTGGAGGGGCTTTCTGTAGAGCTGCTGCTAAAGTTTGATCAGAAAATGGGAGTTTGAGGGGCTGTGACTGCCACTTCATTTTTTCTTTGGCCTTTAAGCTAGATTTTGGTTGCATTTTTCTTTCCTCCTCCTTACTTAAAGGCCTAACTCTGACCAGGTGAGTTATGCCAGTGCAAACTGTATCTCCACGGAGGGCAGTGTTGGTGTGATGGGAGGTGAATGGGAATCACTCTTCAGCCCAACTCTTGTCTCCCTGTGTGGATGGGACTCTCTTGTTGCCTGAACTGTCCAGATTATGGTGCAGAACAGCCAGATGGGTCCCTGAGCCTTAATCACACCAGCAGCATCATGTTCCTGCTGCCTGTGTGAGGTGGAACTGCTGCCACCTCCTTTCTTTCCTCTCCAGGCTCAGATATCTCATTTTTATTATCCAAGCTCCTGGACTGTGCCTGCTGTGGCCCAGGCATTCCAAAAGCCCTGACTTTGGACCAGGGAGAAGAGAGAGAAAATACCATTGTCTTCATCTGGGTAGAACTCTCTTCCAAGAGCTGCAGAGAAAGGGTGAGGGCAGTGGAGTCCCAGTCCCCCACAGCTGGCTGCAGGGTCTTTTTCTTTAGTCTGGGTGGTTCAAAGATGTCCCTTCATCGTGCTGTGAGGGTCCTGCTGCCCTGCCAGGGCTGTGCTCCAGATGCAAACCAAACCCTTTCTCTGCACTGATGTTCTCACAAGCCTTCTGTTCATCCTTTGTGGAGAAGAGAAAGGCTTTGGTGGGGTGGGAAATTTCTTTGTGCTAAACACTAGATTTTGTTAAAAGTCTTTTGTTGGCTCTTAAAAAGAAAGAAGACACCAACCCCCCCAAAAAAACGTGTCAAGTGACAGTGCTGAACACACGTACATCACCACGCCAGCGAATCCAGTCCTTTGTAGCCTGGTAATTTGCTGTAAGAAGCTTACTGGATTAGAGCTAAAGCTTAGTTTGTCAGCAACACCACCTGACTGTGATATTTATTGAGAAGTATTACCTATTTTAAATATTAGTCCACTTCTGCCCCATTCATACCCTCATTCTTGAGGTAAGAGGGGCTTTTATAGTTGTGTTTTACAAAGCCTCACAATGGAGAGGACACCCAGCTTTTTTCCCTGCTGCACAGCAGGCAGTTTTAGTAGCTGAAGTGCTTCCAGATTTACCTAGATGTGCTTTTGTCACCATAATCCCTCCTCCATGTCAAGACTGATTTGCTTTCCCAGCCAAGACTCGCATCGTCCGTTTTTGCCGTTCCATTTCTCCTCCTCTTTTTTTTTTCTTTGTTATTTCCTTCGTTTGTTTTGTTTTATTAACCAATAACAACTTGGGAAGATGTTGGTGAACCAGTCGGGCATATGCTTGTTAGCTGGAATCTGTGCTACGCTCATTTTCCTGGCTTTAGCCTATTACCTGTACTGGTAAGTTGGATTTTTGTACTGCGGTGGTGGCTCTTCCTTTAAAACGCTTCCTCGGGTTGAGCTGGACAGTGGTGGCCCTTTCGAAGTGCTCTGGAAGGGTTGATGTACTACTGACTGATGTGTGGTTGGGGTAGATCCTTCCCTGATTTGCTCTGGTGCCCTTTTTACTTGTTTTGGGACTCGGTTTTACCGCTGTTGGAATTTTTGTGTATTTTTACGCAGCTGAGAGTACCGTGGCTAAGGATGCGACTTCATGCGTTGGGTAAGATGGTGATTGTGTCCTTGCAGTTTGTTCTGAGAGCCTTTATCAACATCCCTCTCTCTTATTTCGTGCTCTTTCCTCGGTGTTCTTGTAGCCGTCTCTTGGTGCGTAACGTGGAAACGGGGCTGCGACAGGCTCGCGGCATCTCGGGCTGTTTGCGGGACACGCGTGTCTTCTCTTCCGAGGGAACGTTTCAGGCAGGTGGAGACCAAGGGCTGCCACAGTTTTTCCCCTCAACCCCTTGGGGATGAGCAGGGTTGGTGACACGGAGCAGCAGAGCCAGGAGCCCGCACGTCCCTGGGTGTTTGGAGCACGTAGCCATGGACCTGGCCGGGTTTGGGAAGGGCAGGAGCAGAGCAGGGTTTGCCTCCACGTTTCTGGGCTGGAGTGGCTTCTCTGTGCCTCTACATATGTCCAAGACTTACAGCCAAGAGGAACACTGAAATGTTTCAGAGCCACGTCTGGAGCAAACAGCAGCTCTTAGAAACCCGAGTGCGATGTGTTGACTGGTTTTAGTGAAAAGAATGCATGTCCCTTCAGCACTGAAAGGAAAAGCCTGCTGGGCTTGGAATTAACGTGGCTGGGGCTGGAAAGCTTTCCAGGGGGTGTGACGCTGCTGGGAATAAGTTTTCAGCATAACATGAGATTGTTTGTTTGTTTTGTAAGGTGTTTAAGTGACAAAGAAATGAATATCTGTGGGGTCATCATCTTGTTTTGTTTTGGGTTTGGGGTTTTTTTTTGCCAACTACTTTCTCCAGGCAGTTATGCCTGTGCTATTTACAGTCTTCTGTGTGTGTGTGTATGCACAGACTTCTAATATTAATGAGTTTATTTACATTTAAGCTTTACAGTGAATCTCTGCAGATATGTAAACTTTGAGCTATACAGTGTGGCAGCTCAAATTAAAATGTCTGTGACTACCAGCCTCCTCCAAATGTTCAAGGAAACAGGACATAAGTATGTGACCTTAAACTTTTAATGTTAAAAACCAGGAAACCTAAAGCTTAAGGATGTTAACAGTTGTCCTGCTAAATGTTTTTCACCAGAGAAAGTACATGTGGTAGGTATATACATGAACACAGTGTAGTTTTTTAATTAACTCTGCATGTCTTGAATCAATATTAGGGTGTAGAATGTGCATCTGATACCAGTTACAATTTTGTACTGATACCAGTATGAATCTGTGTGCCTGTAATGCAGGGGGCATAGCATGTGCATCTCTTTTAATTCCCTTTTTTCCCCCCATCTTGTTCACTCTTAAAATTCTTGACTTGAATCCAGGTCAGATCTGGTTTGCAGGAGAGATTACAATTCTTCACACAGCAGGAATTAGCTGGTATTAGGTCAGATCCTCTTCTTTGACAACCTCAGGGTTGAGGAGAAAATTAATGACATCATCTATTTGTTTGTGAAAAGAAAGCTCATTCAAACCTCTTTGCTTAGATATAGATGAGACTCAGTGAGAGTACCTCAGAGTGCTTTCTTGGCTTTGTTGGTTTGGGTATTTTTAACTCTTTAATTTGTTGACGCTTGAAGAAAGCTGACTTTGATAAATATTTTAGTTTATTAATTTTTTAACAAAAGTCTGCCCTGTAGGAAGTAACTAGAAAGGCTAATTTATTTATTTTTCTTCTTGAATGTGTTCATTTGGCTGCTGCAATTCCCTTAGAATATTCTCAGACAGAGCTGGGGTAATTAAGATCAGAGATCACCAGTTCAAAAGGGAATCAACTTTGCATGTTGAGAGATTAAGTCAGGTTTGGTTTTTGTGTGTGTTTGTTTGGTTTTTTTTTGGTTTTTTTTCCCCTGTAATTCCATCTAATCTTTTGCTTCTCCTGGGTTGGGACACCCTTATCAGCTTGCTGGAAAGGACATATTTTGGTCACTTTTTGGGCTACACTTAGCCTGTGATCTCTAAGGAATTAATCTGAGGAAGTGAGGAGACTTTGTTCACCTGGGATTTGTGTGGCATCCTGGAGGCCTGGGCTGGGAAAAGGATAAAAATGCACTGTTCACATGTGTGAAAGGTGGTGCTCAGGCAGCAGTGAAAGATGAGGGAGGGACCACCACAGTCTCCTGAAATCAGAGGCAGCTGTATAGGGAATAGTCCTGAGGGCTCACCCCTTTCCCAACCACTTCTCACAAGACTTCTTCTGATACCCTGTGTGAATTCCTCACAAGAGACACTGCAGCAATCCAGGAGGGCAAAACTAAAGTGCACAGAAATTGGAAGAGACTTCAGATCATCTTCTTTGGTCAGTCATTGCTGCTTCAGGGGGTTTGCTTGGTTAAATTCGCTTCACAACGTGAGACCCTAAAAAAATTGTCCTTTTTTGCCCATCAGGAAAAAAATGCTTAGCACATAAATAATGGATTTATCATTCTGTGTAGACTTGACATCAGTTAATATGTACGATAAACTCATAAGATTCTTTGGCTCTTTTTTTGTGTTTTTTTGTTTGGTTGGTTTTTTTGTTTTGGTTTTTGTTGTTGTTTTTTGGTTTAGTTTTTTGTTTGTTTGGGGGGTTTTTTTGTTGTTGGGGTTTTTTTGTTTGTTTTGGTTTTTTGTTTCTTTTTTGTTTTTGTTTTTCTTTCCTAGTTGACCCATTCCAAGGTTCAAAATATTTGAAAAAAAAATTCTTTCCCTTTCTTTTTCCCCTGACTGCCAAATCTGCTATCTGCTTCTGGACACCAAAGGAACCTGAAATACTAACATGTGTTTAGTTTGATTAATTAGTGTATTTTGTCTTAGACATTAAGGTATTTTAACACTGATTTTACCACGTTCCTAGCACTGCCTTGTAGCTTGACTGATGTGCCCAAATGCCTGAACTTGCCATGAATGTTTTGATTTCATTATTGCACTTTAAGAGCAAAATAATTCAGATCACAAAGCTTTGACTGCTGTTGTGGTTTGTGCGGCAGTAGTTTAGCATTTTTTGAGAAGGGAGGTCTGTGTTAGACTTGCAGTTTTATGAGCTCCATAATTTCACTGCCCATTTATTTTATTTGTTTATTGACTGTTACTGTGCTTTGTTCTTTGTTTCAGGGGTTCAAAGCAGTAGTTTAGCTCATGATCCCTGATGTCTGTCTTCATCTTCACTCGGATTTTATTAGCAATTCCCATCACTGTGTTTTTGGAGTCAATGTGTTGCCTGTTATTTTAGGCACAATAACCTGGAAGTCCCCAATTTGTACATGCTGGAGGGGAGATTTACAGCCAGCCAGGGCAGGTTGTTTCTGTGCTGCTGGCCCTGGGGATGGTTTGCTCTGGGAAGTGCTGCACTGTAAACTCTAAACTGAGGAAACACAGGTTTGGAGCTCTGTTCCTGTCAAGTTAGGGCTTGGTTTGTGTTATCTGTGGATAATGTGCCCCTAATCTAAGGGCTGCAGTGCTCAAAATATCACCATGTTTGTGTAAAAGCCACTGTGTGCTCTGCTGCTTTATTTAGGCAGCTTAAACAGAAGCACTGAGAAGATAGGTGTCCTACATTGACTGTTTGTCCATGAGATAAGTGCTAGAGATTAAAACAGCCTATGCCTTCCTAACACACCCGTACCACCAAACCATGCAATTTTAAGAGCCTGGAGTATTCAATTAAGTCAGGAGTTTAGCAGAGAAGTTGAAGGTTTGAGTAGAGTTCTCAGTGTGGATTTCACAGGGATTGTTTCTGTGCTGTGGCTGCTGCTCATAAAAAACGTGAAGGTCTTGACTCTCTAAAAACTTGTTACACCAAGAATTTCGTGAGCGTGCCCATGTCCATAATCCATGAGTTTATCCAGGCTAACACAGCACTGCTATGTGTTTGAATTTGATGACCTGAAGGGGTTGAGCATGGCAGATTTTCAGCCTGCTTTGCCATGGAAATAAAATTTAGTGTTGTCCTGCTCAAATACATTTCTCTCTCCCTCCCTCCTCAGTGATATGTCTGAACCCATTGAGGAGTTTCCAGCCACGTGCAGGTGTCTGTGAGGGTGTCTCCAAAATAACTGAAAGTAGCCAGAGAGAGGAGAAAGAGGCTGCCAAGAACCTGGCATGAGGGAAATGTTATGACACGAAGTAGGATGTCCTTCGCTATCCAGATCTCTATGTGGATGTGAGCATGTAAAAGAGTCTGTCAACACTAAAACCCAAGTTTGTAGGGAACCAGGCTTTTGGAGCTACATACAAAATTCCTCTCTTTGGCAGGCAGCTCTGTAAGCTACTTAAGCTCTTCTCTGCAACTGGATCAATTGTTTTGCAGGAACTAAACAGAGATTGCTATATATGGGTTGGAGTTGGAGCTTGGGAAAAGCATGAGCTGTTAAAGGCTGGAGGGAAGACTGGAAGAGCAGCTGTCAACACTGCACAGACTGCTTTTTGCTCTTGAACACAAACCAAGTTAAGCCCAGGGGCTTTTCTTATCATGCCCTGTGCAGTGGTTGCTCTGCCAGAGACCTCTGGTCCAGAGAGGCTGCTCTGTTCCCGTTTCACTGAGGATGTGCAACAGCACAGTTCCCTGGGCACTTGGTCCCTGGTGGCTGATTTGGTTGCCCTTTGCAAACAGATGATGTCAGGCTGTGACCTGAGAGAGATGTGACTTGGCACTCAGAAATCTGGAAGGCACAAGGAGAGAGACCAATCATTTTAATGCTAGCAAAGAGATTAAGTGGAACGAAAACAACTACTCTAAGTAATACTTAAACTTAGATCTGCCTTAAGAAGGATGAACTTGTTTCAAATCACATCTTAGATCTGCAACGCTGGTAGAGATAAAAATGAGTCTGTGGCTGAGTTACCTGGTGGGTATGTCTGTGCTGCAGCTGTGCTGTGATTAGTTTTAAAGGAGGGGTGAAATGCGTGTAAGAGTAGCCATGGCAACGTAAAGCTCACTGCTGGCTGCAGAAACCGCCTGGGAAGGGGAGTGAAAACTCAGCCAGTTTGGACTTAATTATCATTGCTCCAAGTGCAGTGCTTGTCTTCCTGTAGAGCTCATTGGTGACGTTTCAGGGGAGAAGGAGGTTTCAGAATGGTTTCACAAGTCAAATAGGAGATTATCAGGATCCTTTTTTTCTACGGAGGTTGTCATTGTGGGCTTGTAATTTTACAAGCATTCCTTATAAAAATAAAAAAGAATATAGTTGGGTGGGACCTCTGGAGTGTGTCATTTGAGTTTGAGGCAGCTTTCGGATGGACTTATTTCAGAACTGGGTTGGTTTGCTCAGAGCTTTGTCCAGTTGGATTTTGAAAATGTCCAGGGATTGCATTTCCTCAGCCTCTCTGGACAGTTTGTTGCAGTGCTGAGCCACTGTTCCCATGCTGTTAATACAGGCAGCAGTAGTAAAAATTGGTGTCATCTTTTAATGTCTGGAAGGAGAGAAGGGAAGCCTTGGTGAAGAGCGAGCTTTGCTCTTAATTTCTTTTGGATGAAGTTTCAGGAACCTGAAGGGCTGTTGCCAGAAGGTTTTGATCGTCTCAACAGTTGTGTTTGGGCTCTTTGAGTGAAAGTGTGCTCCTGCACGACGTGGCCCCCTAACAGAGGGTACATCTGTGCTGCCTGCCCTGTACATGCCCAGTGGGATGCCTGCAGGGTGGGTCCAGCACTCTTTGGGTAGTGCAGCCAACCAAATGGTGAACAGGCAAGAGGAGCTGCGTCAGTGGCTTTGTGACATCATGTCCCAAGATGACTTCATACATGCCCCAAATCTTGTGAACGGTGTCCTACATTGACTAGTCTGTGTCCAAAGGTGAGTGATGGGTCACTTTTTCCAGAGGTGGCTGCTTGGGAGAGGCCAGTTGACAATGCAAAGCAAACATCTAGAGTTTGGTGGCCTTGAACCTGGAAGCAGCCTGTGGATTTTCATTGTTGATGGCCTGGAAAGGAGGGAATTGATTCATATGCAGGTGTCCACAGCTTGGCCTTTTCTGTGGGGAGGGCTGATCTCTCATCCTGCATTAGGAGTCTGCCAGGCAAACAGATGCTACCAGCAACTGGAGTCATCCCCCTTCTCCTGCTTGTCCTGGAGTCTGAAACACCTGCACATTGGTGATTGTTCAGATGTGATTTCTCTCACATGTTCATGTACGTGTTCCGTTCGCTTTCACACAGTCCCATTTATTTATAAAACTAGAAGCTGAAAGCAACATTTTGAAATGGGTAGCAAAGATCTTAAAGCACTCACAGGAACTGTCAGCCAGGGAAGGATTGAGGGGCTGTGTATCTGGGAGCAGGTAGGATGGCAGAAATGCCATCAGTGTGTGGATATCAAGAATTCATCAAGACAGAGGAGAGGGAGAAGCTTTGCAGTGAGAACTAACTAGAAATGGTGGTATGAAAAGAAATGTCATGGTAAAAAGATGTTGTTTTTAAAATAAAACGGCCCTTGTTCAAAACTTCTTTGGCAGAAAACACAACAGAAGTGGCTTGTAGAGTAAGAAAATTGATGGGTATTTCAATTCTTGTGAAATGACTGTAAAAATAAAACTTGCAAACCATTAGGACATTATTTTATACCTTGAGTTCAGAAATAGCATCAACTGCACTTCACTAAATAGCCCATCTTTCTGCCTGGTACACACATTGCCATGGTGAGGGGAGAATTAAAACCAAAACCTTTGTTCCCCAGAGATCAATTACAGAAGCTGCACTTCTGAAAATAGCTGTTTTCGTGGAGGAGACGATGAGACAAGTCGTGGGTATTTTAGGTTTACTACCCTCTTGATACATCTGGGAAGATTTTGGATTGGCTTTGCTTGTCCACCGGGAGCAGGTCTGGTGGAAGGAAGCTGATGCACAGGGCAGAGCTGAACCAGTGTGATGTGTGTGTGTGTATGGATGCAGCTTCCTTCTGTGCCCAGCAAATTAGGAAATAAATAGCCCAGTTCAGGGAGGTTTGGTTTTTTTTTTCTGGCAATTAGTAAACTCCTCCTGCCTTACTCAGTCCAAGTGTTGTAGTAGTGCTGTTAACTGTGTGTCTGTGGCATGGTGGGAGAGAGCTGTCAGCTCAGTGTCAGAACACCAGATTGTCATCTTACTCTGTGGATTGAGCAAATGGGGGTGGGGGGAAATTAAAGTGATGAGGATTTCTTCTGACATATAAATAACTCTTGTAGTTGCATGTAGTGAGGTGAGGGGAATAACATGCTAAATATCCTAGCTTGGAGGTGGAGAGTGATGGATGGGAGACTTGTTCATGCTGTGGATTCAGGGAGATCATGGTCTGGCAGTGGTGTCTGCTCCCCTGTGCTCCTCTTCGGTCTCTCAGCTCTTTAGCTGCCTGCATTTCAAGGCTGCTCTCTTCCCCTTTCTCTGAATCAGATTTTGGGCATTCTCCCTACCCTTAGTTCCACGGGGATGTGCAGTTTTGAGGGAGGTTTGAGGTCTCCCTGTGCACTTCTTGGGTTGAATTTACTGTGTCAGGTTTTCTGTTTTGCAGTTGTAAGTCTCACTTTGGAAATTGTTCTTCCGTTCTCCTCCAAGAGACCCCTGGAGCTGTGTGCTTTTGGCATTTACTCACCTGAAAATAGACAGTGTTTTCCAAATGTTGTCTTTTTTACACAATATTTCACTTGTACTTCTTTAAACCCTTTGCTGTTTTATGAAGAGGGAAGGATTATTGGTGTTAATAAGTGTATTTGGGCTACCTAGAAGAAAATTCCTAATATTTTAAAGAAGTCACTATGGCAAGTTGTTTATTATTTGCCCCTTTAGCTACCTGGCCAGTGCTCTGGCCACTTGCTGTCAGTGAAATTCTCTCTTCAGTGTGGGTGAAGGCACTCTCAAATTTCTTTGCCCCTTAGGAGTCGTACAAATCTGAGCAGGTGATCCAGGAAAGGGCCCTTCAGCAAATCTACTGTGAAATTTGTAAATCCCTGCATCAGAATACAGAAAAACCTGAGTTTCTCCATGAAATAGCTGTGTCTTAACTTGTTTTGGTTTTTTATAAACAAAGAATTTTTTTAAACCCTGTTTTAGCTTCAGAATGTGGGACCTGATGGGGGACTTAGTTGCCAGATACAAAAGCAGATGTGAATTTCAAGTTAAAAAGTCAGAGTCCAGGTGATGACAAACTGTGTTACTCTAGAAATATTTGTTAGCGTTTTTCCCAGAGTGTTCATTTAATGCTTAAAAACTGTCACTATCAGTGTCCAAACACAAATCTGACCTAATCCTGTTTTATGGTGCCAACTGTATGTAAGAGTAGTAGCTTCAGGTTTTTGTATTCATAAAAATACATTTTCACTTGTGCAGGCAAACTATCTCTCATGAACTTCAGAATGTCTGAAGGGCTCTGGAAGGACATTGAATTACTCTGAAAATCCACTATGGACAGTATTTTTCTCACTAAAGAGAGTAGTCACAGCCAGAATGTGTTCACTTTAAGAACAGAAGTCTACTATCAGAGGTTAAAAAAACAAGACATAAGTGCCAGGGAAACTCTGGCCCAGTTTAAAATTCAGAGACCTCATTTTCTCCCACCTGTTTCTTATTCAGAGACTGCAAGAGGTTCTTTCCTTTTTCAGCTCCCACTTGGGCTTTCAACTTTGAATGAACTAGTTGAACTGAAGAAAATGCTCACTACACCTGCTGGCTCTATCAAACCAGGAGTAATTAAGGCAAAAAGTCTTTCTACACAAGAGAAATTGGAAATACCTACATTTGAGGGGAAAATATCAGTATCAGCACTTGCTCCCTGGGAAAGGTTGAAAATAATAGAGTTGCTAGATGCCCAGTGTGGTTTCCTGAGGGTAAAATCTTCACATGGTTTTCAGTCAGGTGGTGCAAAATCCTGAGCTTCTCAAAATAATAAAAGTGCCCTTTTTTCAGCTCCCTGAGAAGAACTGACAGAGGTAACTTACAGCTTCAGCTATTTCTGTGATTAATAACATGTTTGTAAGTTTGAGTCTCAGTCCCCTTTCATCATTTTAAGCAGCTAGACCACGTTTCACTTTTTGTAATGTCTGGTGTGGGTTTTTTTAAATCAAACTAAAACCCTGTGTTGTATTTATGACTCACAACATGTACTTATATTATTAGTTTGGCTCACCTTCACATAAAGTGCAGAGAGGGAGGTTATAGGGATGACTCTGAGGCTGACTTCCCTTTGTCTGTCCTTTTTGAAAAGTGTGTATAAAATGTTCATTTTAACTTTCTTAGTACTCTGTATTGGTTAATCTATGCCTTGGCTTAATGAGAAAATTGATGTGGCATCTGTCACTTCTGTGGAAAGGGAAGAGATTTGGTGTTCTTGCCATATTGCCTGAAAAGAAACATTCATGCACCTGACCAAATGTTTTATCAGGGATTTGTGGGATCACTGATACTGTGTAACACTTGCACAGGTGTTTAAACTGCTGTGGGATGGAATAAATCACCTAATTTGAGAAGAGCATTGATTCTGGCCAGCCCAGCCTGGTGGCATTACTCATGACTCATGAAATCCATGCTCTCCTGGTTTCCACTTCCCACCATTTCTCTGTTTCAATGCTGATTTTCTAGGGACCAGTTTTTCCCAAATAGCTACTGAATTAAAATGAAATTCCTTCAGGCCTATGACTGTTAGCCTGGAAACTGCTGATAAGACCCGTGCATGTTTTTATAACCTGTGTGTGTGAGTATACGTTAAATGAATTTCAAATCCAAGCCAACGTGGAATTCTGCCCTGCTCTAGTGAGACCTGCTGTTAACTGAAGAGCATTGTTTGAGGTGTCAGTAGGGTGCTACCCACTGGATCCGTGAGACCCCCAGAGCACTGACATTGTGAGCACTAAACGTGGAAAAATTGGTCATCCCCTCCATCCTTCTCCTTCCAGGGACAAACGTGTGGTTTCCTGCTCCCTTGCCCAGAGGTCTGGGATCCTTTGCCACAGGGAAAATGGAGATTTTTCCAGCCCTGGATACAGGAATGGGCATGTGTGTTTTCAGACACTTAATCCTGCTGCTGCTGCTGCAGGAGAATTATTTTTATATATTTTCCATTCTAAGACAGAGGGAGGTCTCTCAGCATCTCCTGAGGCTTAAGGAAGAGGTGGTATCAGCAGAGCTTTGTGGACAGTTGTAGGCTATTGCCCCATTCCTTCCCATCCCCCACTTTGGCCAGCTGAGACCCAAAAACCAGAAAGCCATACCAGTGTGGTGCTGCACACCAAGTGGTCAGTCACAACTTAGCAGCAGAGAGCAAGTGGACAACAAGCAGGTGCCTGTGGGGATGTGTTTTCCATCTGCAGTGTCCTAAAACTGTGTGTTGTCGTTAAGGAAAGGATTTCCCATGCCTGGAGTGTAACTTTGGGAGTAAGTCAGAAGCATGCAGATACTGTGGCTGTTAGAGGTCTGCTGGCCTAATTTTCACGATGAGCATTCAAAGCTGCTTCCATATCTTGTGGTGCTGGTGGCGATATTGTTCACTGCAAATGCAGTGTTTTCAGAGATGTGTGAGCTGCTGCTGGGCTGTGCACTGAGCTCCAGGTGGCTCTTGGCTCTCCCAGGCTATCCCTTCCCTTGTGTACAGGGGTGAAAGAGTGCACTGTCTTTACCAAAGGTGCTCTGCTTGGTTCTCCAACCAAGAATTTCACCTGTGTACAGTTCTGGTCCCTCCCACTCAAGAAGGACATGGAACTACCTGGAGCGAGTCCAGAGGAGGCCACGAAGTTGATAAAAGGACTGGGGCACCTCCCCTCTGAAGACAGGCTGAGAATTTTGGGGCTGTTCAGCCTGGAAAAGAGAAGGATGTGTGGAGACCTCAGCGCACCTGCCAATATCTAAAGGGGCTACAGGGAAGCTGGAGAGGGACAGTTCATCAGGAACTATAGTGACAGGACAGGGAGGAATGGCTTCAAACTGAAAGAGAGGGAATATACGCTTGAATTAGAGAAGAAATTCTTCCCTGTGAGGGTGGTGAGGCCCTGGCACAGGTTGCCCAGAGCAGCTGTGGATGCCCCATCCTTGAAGCATTCAACAGACTGGATGGAGCTCTGAGTGCCCTGGTCTTGTGGAAAGTGTCTCAGTCCATAGCAGTGGAGGTGGAACTGGATGATCTTTAAGGTCCCTTCCAATGCAAACCATTCTGAGACTCTGTGAAGTCTTACTTCCTTAGATATCACCAGTAAGAAGAAGTCTGTAAAAAGAAAGGGAGCAGTTAACAGCAAGAGCATCCCAGTAGTGCTTGGCAGGCACTGCATCCCAGTACTGCACAGCATCTGCCTCACTGGAAATTGGGCAGGACACCCTCCTGCTGCACTGGGACTGAACGTGCAGAGAGCAGTCAGCAGAACAGAAAATGTTTGTCTGTCCTTTGAAGAACTGGAGTGGACTTGTTAGAGCTGCTGGAGCGTGCTGAGTTCTCCAGGATCTTCTCCCAGCCTGCTTTAGCTCTCAAAGTCTGTGCAAGCTGGAAGTTTGACAATGTTTTTCAGAACTTGGGGGTTGACACACCAACCAAACCCCAGATTGGGCAGGCAGTGCCTGTGATGCTGTGCATGGTGATGGAATGGCATAAACCCCCCCTGGGGCACCCAGCAGGCCTCATGCACTGGCCTGGGAAGTTGGTGGGGTGTGTGGCAGAAAGAGGAGAGGGTAACATGAGGGAAGGAATGAGGAGCTGGCAGAGATTGGCATCCTGCCTCTCCCTTGGGGCAGTTTTATCTGATGTGGCGAAGAGGAGAGAAAAGCTGCCCCCAAACAAGCAGGAAGGGCCAGGGGAAGGTTTCAAAGCTCCCAAGAGAAGGAACAAGTCTGGCAGAAGGTGTCTGACAACCATTTCTGAGTGAGTCACACTTAGCTGTCTGTCTGGAGCCACAAGGAATTTGCAAAACTGGATAATTGTTCCTATTTATTTCTTAAAATATACAGAGCATGACAGTGTTCCAGCTCATGCATTTCAGTGTAAATGTCTTGCAGTGGGCTGGTATTTTCCCCAGGTTTTATCCTTTTCTTTTTTTTTTTTAATTTTATTTTATTCTTTTTTAATTGCAGTCTTGCTTATCTTCTCCTGCTCCATCTAAGGAGCCTGGATTCCCCTTGCCCTGGGCTGATGGTTCATGTCTCTGTGCTTTCCACTAAAGATGAAACCAGAACTAATGTGTGTCTACCTGCCTTTGGTTTTCAAAATTAAGCTAATTGTATGCTTTGTAGATTGAGATAAGTTGCAGGGTGGCTTTTTTGTCACTCTTGATAGCAAGCAGGTAAAAGATATGTATGCAGTTGGATAAATTTTATCCTTTTCTTTTATTCGGTATTATTCAGTAATATTCAAGTTTAGGACAAGGTTTATTAAGGCTGAGTTCTGCAAGGACTCTCACAAGTATCTATAAATATGCATATACCCACAAAACCCATATGTACCTATGAGAAATGAAGCCAACTTGCCAAATTTGCAATTATTATCTAATCTAAATTTAATGTGCAATTAAGGTTTTGTAATTATAGCTTTAGGGAAAATTAATTCTGTGTTGTTTGTACCGAAACAAAAGAGTGAGACTGCAGACTGAGGGATGACAAGTGTGTATATCTAGGGGAGAAACAGCACACAAACAACTACAAGCAGTTGTAAGTGACACATTCTAATAGAAGCTCTCCTAAGTTTACTAAATCATAAGGCACCGTCTGTGTTCCTGGCACACAAACAAATTGCACGCACAACCAAGTGCTGGAGTAGTGGGATGCCTTCACTGGAGGGCTCAGTGCAGAACCCTGACATGTCCTGCAAGTTATGGGAGACTGTTCTGTGGTAAAAATGATGTCAAGTTTGGTGACTCAGCCGTGTCATCAAAGTTGTCTGGGCTGGTTTTACCCAGGGAACTCACGACTGTTGTGAACAGAAAATCCTTATGAAAATATCATTGTTTTCTTTGTCAACAGAGAGATGCTTACAGGGAGAGAAATTCTCCGAGCAGTTCTGCTTCCTTGTGGTGGTTGTCTTGCAGCCAGCAGATTTCTAAGAAAGACAGTATTCATTTTGGTTATCCAACCCATTTGTTCAAATAGAGGCAGAGTTAACTAAGGGTGTGTGCTGAGGAGAAATTCAATTTGTGCATCTTGCTCTCTCTCTCTCTTTTTTTATGTGCCAAGTACGATAAAAGGAAATGGTTGAAATCAAATTTGGAAAACAGCCATTTTAATATTGCTTGTGTTTTCAGCTGGAATAATGTAGCAACAGGTTAGAAAAATATCATTTCATCCCTGGTGGTGGCATGAGGACAGTGCTGTCTGCAGCTGGTGAGGAGGCTTAATCATGTCAGTGACACTGCCCTGAGGGCAGGGAAGAGGGACAACTGACCCTGGAGTGCAGTGATGTGCAGCATTGAGAGCTGTTTTATTCCCTTATGAGTTCCACTGAGTTCTTGAACATTCTTCTTTGCTTTGTATATTTTTTTTGGGGTTTTTTTTGTTTGTTTTTTTTTTTTTTTTTTTTTTTGTTTTTTTTTTGGTTTTTTTTTGGTTTTTTTTTTTTTTTGTGGGGTGTTTTTTTTTTTTTTTTTTTTTTTTGTTTTTTTTTTTTTTTTTTTTTTTTTTTTGTGTGTGTTTTTTGTTTTTGTTTTTTTTTTTTTTTTTGTTTTGTTTTGTTTTTTTTTTTTTGTTTTTTCCTTTCCTTAGAGCATCCTTGATCTCAATAGGAAGCTGCCCCACGTTTTAAAAGCAGTGGAGGCCCAGTAGTCCCACATTTTGACAAGCAGCCCCAAGGCTGAAGTTCCAGTAGGATGTGGAACTCTCGTGGATGTTCCCCACATGTTGGGGAGGGGTTGCTGTGTCAGGAGGTGCCCTGAACATTTAAAGGCCCCCCAGCAAGGGGCTGTGCCATGGCTTGGCATCTGTGGAATGGAGGGATCACCTTCTGTGGTCACTCCCTGGCTCATGGAAGCTACTTACACATGCATTAAGTGACCTATTCTTACAACGTTTAGTTGTTAAGTTTGAAGCCTTTTAATAATAAAAATGAAGATTTATAGAGTGGAGGGGGCAGGAGCAGGGACTAGTTGAGGATATATGTGGTTGTCATTGTTCTGAGTGACCGTCACATCATGCCTGGAGTTAATACCTACACTTGACCTGTGTGCCCATGAAATAACCATCAGTGTCAGAGTAATGGGCACAGCTAGTTTGTTTTGGTTTTGTTTTTTTTTTTTTTTTAATCTTGAAGTATTGGCATCTCACTAGTATTATGAGTTAAAGCAAAGGCCTTTTCTTTAATGGGAATTGACTAATCTCATTAAAAAAAAATCTCTACAGATACTATTGGCAGTAGGGGAAGTTTCTATGACTTGATGGACTTTAGATTGAGACCAAAATAATTCATATATTTCAGACAGGTAGTGGTGATAATCTTTCACTCCTGACCTTTTCTGGGAGCTGGCTGTGGTGCTGTTTCAAAGCCAGGATTGACAAAATTTCAGCAATCAGTTCTCATTTAATTTCATTGTGGTAACTCAGTAACAATTTTTCTTTTTGAGTTCGTATTTCTAGTTCTTGGAATTCACAAATTCACATCTTTGTGACTTCAGTTTAGCTTGAACTTCTCTTCCATACACTTCAATTTTAAGATTTCATGACAAGCAGGATTTTTAATGAACTCCAAATCAGCCTTGGATCTCACTGAGGCATGTGGATCTTAATGAGGCATGAGGGAAATTAGACCTATATTGTGTGAGAAATTGAGATAATCTTTCTGCCATGCTTAGGTTTAAAAGGCTGGGTCTGTAGTAGACAGTTTGTAATGCTGTGTGGGATGCAATTGAGTAGATATCTATTTTTACAGCTTATCTGGAGAATCCCTAGTACAGACTGTTCAAATGGATACCAAAGCTGCTGTTATACCATATTTCCTTATTTGCTGTATTGACTCACTGCTGTTGATCTAAGCTATGTTTTCTAGCCTACTTAGACAGCTGTGGTTGCCAGTGGTTCAACTCAAACTCCTAAAATAAATCATGCCTGGGTGGAGACTGCCTTTGGTGGTGCCATGGCAGAGTGGGCAGGAGACTCGAGTTGCTTTTTTGAAGTCTGGGGCAAAACTCTGGGTAAATAATCTCTGCTGGTTTTGTATGAGTTCTGCATCACAGGGAGCAGGCTCCCAAATCCCTCACCCCAGAAAATGATGTGATAACAGTGCAGAAAGTGGATGACTATCAATTTCCTATTTTCTTCCTGAATATTTCCCTGGATCAGGGTTATTTGCTATGAATATGTCATTTCACTTTCAAAAGCTGGGTAGCCACTGCACTTCTGTCTTTCAGCTAGAAAAACTTTGTGTATTCTGCAAGGAATAATTATGTCTTAGAGGTAACTGAGGTAATGACTTCTAATCTCTTAGTGCAACTCATAAAATGATCAATGTATTTTTGTGTGGTAAAATAAGCTGCTGCCCCTGTGGCAGTGTGGTACTTCTGAGAGGAGCTTGAATATCCGCACTGGGAACTGGGCTTTCATTTATCTGCCAAACAAGTATGGGCAGGGGCTTCATTGGAAGCTTTTCTCCATCTCTCTGCCTCAACTGATGGGTAACTGCTTAGTATTCCTGTGTTTTCTGATCTCACAGGGAGAGGTGAGGGAATATACACTTATGCTAGTGGTTTTGAAAGAGAAATTTGGAGGGTGAAAAGTATACTGGGAGAAGAGGCATTTTCATTTCTCCTGGTGGCTGCTGATTGCATCTGTCCCCACACTCATAAAGCAGCTCATGGAACACAGATCCCACCTTGAATGAAAAACAGGTTTTAATTTTCCTTGTGTGTTTTCAATGAGTAGAATTCTGAAAAATGGTGAGGAAACTCCATATGGGCAACAAAATGCCCTTTATGGGCTGATTCTGATTTGCCTTTCTTCACATACAGAGTTTGCCAAATTTATACAGACATCAAGGAGGGTTACAAAGCTTCATCTGAAAAATACAGTATTTTAAAATCTGATGGTAGAAGGTAGAGTGTCACTCGTTCCTCAATTAGCAGAAGTGTTTTGAGGTAGGTAAAAAAGGAGAATTCAGGGTGGGGTCAGGACATTCAGGGCAAAAGATGTACATAATTAATTTCTTAAGTGGAGGCAAATATGGCAGAGTGGTAGCAGCTGGAAAATGGCAAAAGCATGCTCAGAAAAACTGAATGCAAAAGGTTAGAGGTGTAAGTACTGGCTGCCACAGTTTTTGTTGTTGTCAAACACGTTATTTCTCACTGGGTTGGAATATTAAAATCAGTGGAGCAGTTTCTAATTTCATGCTCATATTCATGCAAACATGATGAACTTCAGAGGAATTGTACACACATGACAGCAATAAATTAATTAAAACCTGGCATTCAAAGTGGATAGACTGTCTTGCAGAATGATTAATGGCTTCATTTTAAATTTTGAGTTCTTAAATGTCCGTGTTTCATGGAATGCTGTAATGTGCGTGTTGTGCGTCAGGGATTTTTTTATAAACCAGTTTCATAAAGAAATAGGGTTAATGCAATCACATTTCTTTGTCATCCTCACTTCTCATGGCTTTTGAACTTGGTGGCACATTCCAGTGACCTTTGGCAGAGAGGTTGAAGTCTCAGGGAAGTTTCATCACTAGGACTTCGAATGTAGAAAGCTGGGTAAAGGAAAAGGCTGTATTCCAACTTCTACTGGGAGGCACAAGGTGTCTTCTGGACACCAGAGAATCCATGTGAACATGGAACCTCAAGACAAACTCTGTTCCCAAGTCCAAGGCAGACCCACCACTGGCCAAAGCTGTGCCTGGCAGTGGAAATGCTTCTGGGATAAAGGGGAGAGGGGAAAGAACTGCACAACAGCAACTGCAGTCAGAAAGAGGAGTGAGAATATGGAAGGAGAAACAGCCTTGCTGGCAGAGGTCAGTGGAGAAGGAGGAGAGAAGGAGCTCCAGGTGCTGGAGCAGAGACTCTCCTGCAGCCCGTGATGAAGACCACGGTGAGGCAGCTGTGCCCCTGCAGCCCATGGAGGTCCACTGTGGAGGAGAGATCCACCTGCAGCCCATGGAGAGCCCTACACCAGAGCAGGTGGGTGCCTGAAGGAGGCTGTGACCTCCCCCCCCAGGAAAAACCCATGCTGGAGCAGGACTTGTGACCCTGTGAGGGACCTGCACTGGAGCAGAATGTTCCTGAAGGACTGTACCCCATGGAAGGGACTCATGGTGAAGAAATGCTTCCTGTGAGAAGGACTCACATTGGAGAAGTTCATGGAGGACTGTCTCCCATGGGAGGGACTCCATGCTGGAGCAGGGGAAGAGTGTGAGGAGTCCACCCTCTGAGGAGGAAGGACCAACAGAGAAGAGTGATGAGGTGACTGCAGCCCCCATTCCCCACCCTCCTGCTCTGCTGGTGGGAGGAAATAGAGAAAATCAGGAGTGAGGAAAAGGGAAGAGTGTTTTAAGATTTGGTTTTTCTTTCTCTTTACCCCACTCTGATTTGACTGGTAATAAATGAAGTTGATTTCTCCAAGCCAAATCTGTTCTGCCCTTGACTGTAATCAGTGAGTGATCTCTCCCTGTCCTTATCTCCACTATAAACCTTTTGTTATATTTCCCCCCCACCCTCCAGCTGAGCTGCCTTGGTGGGCACTGGGAGTCTGGACAGGCTCAACCCACCTCCCCAGGAAAGCCACAGGACATCTGCCTGCTTGCCCTGTATTTGAGAGGTGTATGGGTAAAGGAGGGAGCCCTGAAGCAAAGCATTTAAGAACATCTGGGTATATAAAAGACCAAGGCCAGGCTGGATGGAGCCCTGAGAAACCTGGCCTTGTGGAAGGTGTCCCTGCCCATGTTGAGGTGGTTGGACTGGATGATATTTAAGGTTTATTACAGCTCAAATGATTCTGTGATCAGTACTGTGGGGAGGGTCTCTGACTTTATGAAGGTTAAACAGCCCTGCCAGGTCAGGAACTAAAAGGCAGTGAAAGTGCCCTTTGGTTTGAGCTGGGTTTTACCCTGGTGCTGTCTGGCAGTGTGGCTGGGAAGAGCAGGGACTTTGTGAGGATGTGAGGGCAGGGAGAGTAGTCAAGTACCCACAGTTCTCAATGTGGCTGTACAGGAGGAAATGGAGGTTTTGTGGTGGAAGGTCAATGTCGTGGAGTTACAAAGTGCTTAGGAGAAGAAGGGAGAAAATAAGATTCCACCAGCAGATCTCTAAATATGCTGCTAATATGGGTAGACTTAAAAAGAAAAAGAGAAAAAATTAATGTTGCTGAGACTTGCTGTCTTTAGACTAGGGCAGGTGTTTACTTCCTAAACACTTCACTTAGCTGATCATAATATACGTGTCAGATGCAGAAGTGGCACTTCTCACTCCAGCAAATCCTGATTTCCCCATCCTCGTCCCAGCAGGACCGTGGGTTCAACAGAACAGCTGCTGACCACCTTTTGCCTGTTGCCCTGTCCTTAAATTGCCTGGCAGGATTTACATGGGCAGGAATGCAGAAAACTGAAGAATTCCCAGTTTACGATTGGCTGCAAATCATTTTAAAAGTAAATTACAATTCAGTGAGGGATTGCCAAAAGGGAGACTGGCAGGTTCCATCTCCCAACATTGAAAATCGAGGACCAGACAAGACTAACCCTATTTTTTCCTTGTGCCATTTGTGTGCACTCTGAGTCCTGGTCTGAAAGTAGCCAAGCTGTGTGTCAAAAGACAGGAAATACTGGTCTACTGTCTGTGATAGACAGAATCATTTCATTTGGAAGAGCCTCCAAGATCAAGTCCAACCTTTACATGGTCTGACACCAGACAGAGTCACTAGCAAAGCTACTTTCACATGGCTGTAAAGAAGGCAAGTAGGGACTCAGAAAAAAGTTGAATAGTTGGGGGGATTGTTCTTTCCTTGTTTGTTTGAAATGGCTTTTGAGATAAACCAGATGAAAAGAATGACTGTGATCTTGGAAGTGAAGACCTTGGTGTTTAATGTTTGACAGTATTTCTTAGAACATGCCAGTGGAAAAGATAAATGAGCCCATGGCTGTGTTAGGGAGTCACTGAACACCACGGCTGCATCCCATGCAGCACTGTATGTACACCCCTGTAGTGCTTTGGCAGTACAAGACAACTGTGCCTTGCAGCCTTTTGAGGAGGGAGGAGGAAAGAGAGCTTCTCTTGTTTCTTTCTAAACAGAAGTCTGCTTCCAAACAGCTGTTCTGAAAATGATTTATTAGTGGAAGAAACGTTTCTTTCATTCTTACAGGAAAACATTGGAAGAATTTAGATTATTTATCATAAGCTTCAGCATTTCTTTGCTTTCTGTGGTGGGCATAATACTGGCTGTATTGAAACTGGGGGTTTTTTTGCCTCTGTAATGTGTTTCTGAAGTGGTTAGATTACTAATGATGCAAATGGATGTTAATTGTGCAAAAACTAGACACTGTGCCTTGAAAGGCAGTACCTGATTTCTAGAAGCAATGGTAGAAAACAACCTTTCACGAGTACAATTACTGTGGAGTTTTATAAATAACAGCATACTGTAAGCAGGTGGTGAATGAAGATGGCTTGATTCCTCACAGCTGGCAGGTACTTTATTTTTGGACATGGGGTCCACATCACCTTTGGAAGCTTGGCTAGTCAAAGGTATTTGTTAGCATGTACTGGTTGATCTGGTCATTTGCAACACTTACAAATGCCGAGCATAAAAACTGCTAGCAAGCTTTGGCTGTGCCAGAAAATCAGGGTCATGCTTTTGGTTTTTGGGGGAGAATTGGAGGCTGTGGTTTGACAGCCTGGTTGGCCCTGTGGTAGGACTTCTATTATCCAACAAAAAGGCCAGTGCCAGATAACACGAGGTTTGGAATAGATTCAATTTGGTGGCTTGATAAATACATTTTATTGGATAAACTTTGTGCTGACAGGATTTGTAGGGAATCAGGCTTGTCTCTGTTCCTGTGACTTTCTGCTGCTTCAGGCACGGCACGTGCTCAGAATTAAGTGCTGTGGCTAATTCAGTGGAATCAAGATCCTGCTCCAAAGCCCCTTCCAGATCAAGTTTGTGCTGATGCATAACCTAAGGCTTTTTTTTAATTATTATGTTTTCCCCCCACACTAACTGATCTATTTGGTTGTGGAACTGTGGCTTGAAAAAGTGAGAAGTTCTTAAACCTGCTCCAGCATGGGGTTTGGATGTGGGAATACATAATTCCCATTTCCATGCCTTAGTGTTGGCCAGACTGTTGCTCTGTGTGACCAGCCCTGCCCTTTTCAGGGCTGAGGCTCCTGTTGCAGGTCAGGGACAGCACCCCTGAAGGCTCAGCAGTCTCTGTGTAGCTTGTTTACTGCTCCCTGGGACTGCAGGGCTCTGTGTTCCACGCAGCATTAAGTCCAATTATGTGATCTTTGTTTGAAGAGAGGTGTGAGATTTGTCTGTAGCAAACAATAATCTTGTTGGTGGGCTGTAAATTGTAAATAATGATTCCTTCCTATTTTTGGAAACGATTTGCACCGTCACCAGTTTATTAAGACCTGAATGAACAGGCTTGGAGAGCAGAGTGTTTATTGGACTGGGTTCCTCTTGCTCAAGTTGCATGGACTGTTTCAGGGCTTTCTCTTCGTCCTTCCTCCAGGGCTTGTAAATCCACTCTCCGTTTGACTTTTTCATGTGTTTGTTTTCTCTTTCAGGACAGTTATTCTGAGTGACGGCCCTTGCACACGCTTCTGAGTGGTTATCATGGGCTTCATTGCCTTCCTGAAGACCCAGTTCATAGTTCACCTCCTCATTGGGTTCGTCTTTGTTGTGAGTGGACTGATCATTAACTTCATTCAACTATGCACACTAGTCCTCTGGCCCATAAACAAGCAGTTTTATCGCCGAGTAAACTGTCGCCTTGCCTATTCCCTTTGGAGCCGTGAGTATGCCCGGAGGGGATGGGAGGGCTGGGCGTGGGGAGGGGAGAGGGTTTACAGGTGTTCTGCTTTTGTAAATTGCAGAAAAATGAATATGTTTGTGGATATGGACACCCAGGGGAGAGGGAGAAATGATAGGTGTTGGACTCTTTCGGAGCGGTTTAAAACAGTCCTTTTATTCCAAAATATTGGGAAATTGTGCTGAAGTCAAGGGACTGATTAATATTGTCACCCTGTCATTCAAGAAAGTGGGAAGTAAAGCTCCTCCCCACACTCAGCCCTGTTTGTACTGATAGGAATTGCTGATTCTGTCTCAATGGCATCTTCATGCAGCATCAGAGCCTGTGCTGAGGGATGGGGAAGGGAGAGTTTGAGACTGGCTCAGGTATTGAACACATAGGATATTGACCACTGAGGATCCCAAGTTGGTTGTATGGTGTGCAGAGGGAAAGGTCTGTCTTAGAATCTGTAGGGTAGAGGTCTCTGTAGCTGAACTGTGTGGCAAATTTCAGAGTCCTCTTACACCCTACAGTATCTATCTCTGATACCAGGGTCTCCTGTTGTGAGCAATTTGTCCCTTTTCTTCTGCCTGGGGTCCAGCTCTACAGGGAGTTCAAGTGCCTTCCTCTCCTCTTTCAGACCTTGGCAAAAATTCCTCCCCGTGGATGTTTGGGTTTTTTTGCCCTCCTCACTCAGTTTAGGAGGGGGGGTTGATTTCTGAAATGAGTGCTTGGAAGGCTCCTTAGCCCAAATGTCACCTCCTGTTTCAGCAGTGAATCATCTAATTGGTTTCCATTCTCCATCCCCTCCCGGTATGCAGGGCCACTTACCTTAGTGCTCAGCTCAGCATCCAACTCCCACTTCGGGCAAATGACTCACCCGAGTGAATACTGAAATTGCAGCTGAGCAGTCCACTGACAGGCACCCACATTTCATAAGTCATCCATGTGAAGTACTTACCAACAAAAACTCGCCCAAGTATCTAATTTGGTTTCTTTTTAACCTTGCTGTCCTTGTCCTTCCTGTGCTTTCTGTCCTGCCTGTTGAGAATGTTGCCAGAGAAGCACAGGAGAAAGGAAATTTGAATACTGTGACAGGCAAACTGTCAGGAGTAAAGGTGTTGGAATGGAAGAGCTTAGAAGAAACTTGAAAATTATCTTGGTTGGAGAGGAGTGAGGGTATATGGGATATTTTATATTTAATTTGCATGTAAGAATTTCTTAATGTGCTTTAATCTAGAATTTGATACGACGCTGAAAACTATTGTTGCACTAATAGTCCTGTGTTTCTGAGGATATCAGCTGCTTGTTCCTCTAAGGCTTGTAGATTCAATCTTCCACAAGTTAGCACTGTGCATGAAAAAAAAAATCACGTTTTAAATGCCGCTATCTTTTGTCTTCTAATGCTGGAAATAACCCACACTATTGTTCAAAGAGGTTTAGAGAAGCTGAATAGATAATTGGGTACCTGGAATAACCCACAGTGTATAGCCTGTGATAAATTAACTCATTGAGAAATTAAACTGTGAAAATTAATATAAATGTTATATGGGATTGCACGGTACTGATGGCCTGTAATGGAAGAGCTGACAGAATATGCACCTCAGTTGTGATTTATAACAAATTAAATAAGCCATGTAAATGCAGCAGCTCAAATGTTATCATTGATAATGAAATACATGTCATTATGGGGAAGCCTTTTGGCAGTGAACCTGTGGGTTGGTGTCTGTTCAGGGTGCTACATTTTGTTCTCCTGCTCCAAGCTGTTTGGAGTTTTAGGCTGAGGATGTTCATGTCAGAGCTGTCTGTAAGAGAAGCTGCCCTGCCCACCTGGGAGAGGGTCAGTGCGGATACACAGGTGATTGTGTACCTGGCTGTGCACGGAAAACCAGGCTCTATTCTTAATATATCTCCTCCCAAATACATAAAGCACAAGTTCTGAGGGGGAGGGATAGTGACTATCCTGCTCGTGGCATATGGAGAAGAAAGTCTGTCGGGCTCTGACCTCCACATAAACCCTTTGCAATTCATGACAGGTGGTCTGTACTTCACTCTCACACACCAGTTCCTTCCAGTTGACTCGTGCCTTTGGGGAGTGCAGCGTATTTAGTTTAGTCCAGTTGCAAAAATCATCTCACAAGTGTTGGTGCTTTCAGCTGAGGGATGTGCTTTGCCTCGTTTGCTCTGTTTGTGGTGGTTTGTGAGGTTGTAAAGGGACCTGGCTTTGGTGTGTGGAAACCTCAGTCACAGGAGTTGGTTGTAGCAAGATGTTGCTTGCCCTGTCTAGGAAATATCTTCAGCAGAGTGAGTGTTCCCATCCCGTCATTCAAAGGATGTGCCTGCTGTAGCATCAGTGGGATCAGTCCACACAAAGGAGCTGTAACCCACACACCAAAAAAAAAAAAAGGAAATGAGCCCACTCCTGGTTATAATTACATCATTTGTCAGTACACTTGCAAAGGACAATCTGTTTCCTCATTTTCATTCTCTGGCTCGGCAACCCTCCTCTCTCAGTACGAACTCTGGCAAATCCTCCACTATTTTAGAGTGAATGATAAAAGAAATGCTCTGCAGAGAGACATCCACACCTGCCCCTGCAGATTGTTTTTTTTCTGGTTTTGAATAAGAAAAACATCCAGTTTGTTTTATTTTCTGATGAGAAAATGCAGCGTCTGTGGCAGGTACTGGAGATACTTTTATGTTTTTAGCATAGAAACAGCAGTGAAAATGTAAAGTTGCTGTGAGTGCCGCACTGCGTTTGGTACCAGTACTCCATTCTCCTGGCCACCTGCTTGGAAGGTGCTCTCAGCAGAGGACACGCTTGCTGTCCTCTTTCCCCTTGTACTGAGCCAGGATAACTAGAGAAAGGAAAGCAAGTGGTCACACAAAGGAGGCAAAGCTGGGGAGTGACAATAGAAACCTCTAGCAGGTGTAAAGTAACAAGACAATTCTGTCTTTCCTCTGCTTTATTTCCAGCTGACCAGGGTTAAGCTCCCTTGATCAGCAAGCTACATAACTTTGTCATGCCTTCAAATGTGCAAGTGTTGAAAGTGATACAGGGGCATAATGTGGTGGATGACCATAATGTGGTCATGAGTGAAAAAAACTGGTGCTAGAGAAGCTCTGTATCTTCAGCAGACCGGGATTGGTTTTTCTTATCGCTCACCTAAGTACTGTGTTTGCCTCCTTTCTGATGTGCAAAAGTGGAACCACTTTTATTTAGCAGTATGGGTAGATGACCCTGTCTGATCCCACTAACTCCTTGTGCAAGATGGCACTGCCCTGTTCTGCAAAACCGGGTTCTCCCAGTGGGAAGCTGAAATATCTCCTGGCAGAACCTGATGTAGGGAACTGAGGGGACACCTTCCAGATTCGACCCTGCAAGTTTCTTGCAGTAATGTGAGGATAGGTGGATTTTTTTTAACAGCCACATTTGTGCAAACAGACTATGATTGCATCCATATCTCATCTAAATGAGAAAATACCAATGGCTGCAGTTTGCATGGAAGCAAATCTTCCTGCTGGGAGAAGGGACTAATCTCATATGTTGTATAGTTGTCCCATGACATGAAAAATATCTTACCTCTGCCTTGATGTACTGAAATGAGAGAAATAAGCTAACCATAGCAACTACAGATAATGCATGTTGAATTTAAGTGGAAGGGGTTTCTAAGAGGCAAAAAGGGGAGGTGGAAAATACAAGTCGGTGACAAAAGAAATGCTAAGGGTAGCGTAAGAGATGCTACATTATTGAAAAGCTGGAGGACAGAGAGGGGGGGAAAAGGCTCGTGTTTTGCAGCAAAAGACACAATTTTACCATGCTTGTCTTTGCCCAGGTATTTTGATAAATCAGCTCAATTGTCTGCTGTTTCTGACTCAGTGTTGATGATCATAATGCAGAATGATTAGAGCCCTGTGTTTTAATATTAAAATCTATTGCAGAAGATCTATGGCACTGCATCCCTTTAAAAGACCTTTACTGGGCTGTTTACCTCCATAAAGCTTGCCTCATGTTGAGTAAAAGCATTAGGCTGCATCTGTGCATAACTTGTGTTCCACCTGGGAGAAACTGTGCTCATTAAGTGAGCAATCAACAGCTCTGTTGTCTGTTTTCAGGCACGAAGGTTTTGGGCTTTTTTCCTCCAGTGATTGTGAAATTTCACATTCATAATACAGTGCCCAAAGTTGCTAAAATTATCCATAATGCGTTTTTCTAGGGCCTTAAATATTGCTTAGGAATGGTGATGTCATTTGGTCTGTACTCATCCAAGCTGTTATTTCATCTCCACTGGGTTGGTTTGAGATGCTGACAGTGCTGGGGGTCAGAAGGGACTGGGCACTGAACGGGGTTAAAAACTTCCTGTGAGGGGCACCCCCTAACATTTCTCTCGATCTTCACCATGTTTGTTAGAGTTGGTAATGCTGCTGGAATGGTGGTCAGGCACAGAGTGCACCTTGTTCTCAGACGAGGCCACGGTGAACACCTTTGGGAAGGAACACGTCATCATCATCCTGAATCACAACTTTGAAATCGACTTCTTGTGCGGCTGGACCATGACGGAGCGCTTTGGAGTGCTGGGGGTATGTGGTGCCCTGAGCTTCCCCTTCACCTGCAGGGCTGTAGGTCTATTTAAAACACAGGCACAGAGTTTCTTGCATTTAAATTTCCAGATTGTAGTGGTTTTCGCCCAGTGTCCACCCAAACCTCCAGGCCCCGCCCTTTCCCAGGGGGAAAGGGAAAAGGAGAAAAGGCAAAAAACAGCTGAGAGATAATGGCAAAACAAACTCAGAATGGCTAAATACTTAAATTTATTACTAACAAGATAAGAACTAAAATAACGGTAATAAAACTAAAAAGTAAGAAATAAATCAGTCTTAAGAACACCCCTTTCCTCCCACTCCTCCCTCCCTCCAGCAGTTCCAGGGAGCAGGGAATGGGAGGTTTGCAGGTGGGTGTTGTTGCTGCCATTGCTCTTGTCCTGGGGGTCACTCCATGGGGGGCAGTCGGGTCTCTGCCCCCCGATGGTCTCTGTGGGCTGCAGGGGCACAGCTGCTCCACCACGGTCCTCCCCACGGGCTGCAGGGGGGCCACAGCTCTTAGCCTTTCCCCTGCTCCCGTGGGGTCCCTCCCATAGGAGATAGTCCTCAGACTTCTCCATCATGAGTCCACCCCCCAGGCAACACTTCTACCGGGGGCAAAAAAACCTGTTCCAGGTGCGTCTCCTTCTCCAGGAGTCATGGCTGCAAGTCTCTTCCAGGATCTTGCTCCATCCTGGGTCTCCCACAGGGCAACAGCTCCTTCAGGCATCCACCTGCTCCTCCAGGGGCTGCAGGGGGGTCTCCGAACCCCAAAAGATCTCCTTGGGCTTCAGGGAGAGGAGGGGGGGAAATAGCTTTCAGTCTGTCCCCCTCCCCTGCTCCAGCGTGGGGTTCTTCCTTCACCTCCTCCTCCAGCCTTGGTCTCTGTCTCTCTCCGTCTCTCTCTCCGTTGTTATCTCATGACTGGAATTTTTCAACTGCACAAACACTCCAATTCTTGAACATGTTATCACAGAGGCATAACTATGATTTTTAATTGGCTCAACTCTGTCCACCAGAAGGAAGTCCCTCCTGGACCTGGCTGGCATTGGCTCCACAGGACAGGAGAAGCTTCTAGCAGCTTCTAACAGAAACCATCCTGGAAGCCCCACCTTCAACTAAAATTCAGCTACAGAAACCCATCTCTTCATCACCTTTATTTTATCTCTTGTTTTTTTCTTTTCTCCAAGAGTTCCAAAGTCCTTGCTAAGAGAGAGCTACTCTACGTGCCCCTAATCGGTTGGACGTGGTACTTCCTTGAGATTGTCTTCTGCAAAAGGAAATGGGAAGAAGACAGAGATACAGTTATTAAAGGGTTAAAACGTTTGTCTGATTATCCTGAATATATGTGGGTAAGTGTTGAGTTCCTCCTCTACACTGACTGCCAGCAGTGAAATGGGGACAGAGGTGGTACTTGGTGGCAGGAGGTCTGCTTGCTTCCAAGTGTTGCAAAGTAAAAGCCACGCTCTGTTTCAGGAGGTCTTTTGGGATATGCTAGGCTGGTAAAAAGTTTCTCTGTTTGCCTGTTGGTAAGGGAAGTCATTTGGAAAACAGTTTAGAAGCTTAACAGTAATTTATAAATCAGGTTTGTGTAATACTTGTTGATTTTGTCTGAACTTGTTTTTGCCTATAAAAAAGGCCCTTATTTGATTACTAAATCTATATAACCTCTAAGGTACATGTTCTGAGGAAGGCTGGAAAGACACAGGAACAAAGTCTTTTTTTGAGAAATGAATGAATTTGGATGCACAGATGATGGATTTTGATAGAAAGTTCCTGTTCATGTGTTCATTGATCTGTGAAATTACAGGTTTTCCACAAAATGTCTATGAGAACATATGGCAAACTTATATCTGCTTTTGCAGTTACGGTTTTCCTTTATATTTTGACATTATTTAAAGTCAAGGGTAAAACAGCTCTGTTTCACTGTGTGCAATGTTGTTAGATTTTACTGCAGCAACGGTGGTATAATCAACCTATTAACTTTCTTAGAGCTTTGAATGCAAACATTTTGATAAATTTGCAGTTTTGCTTTTACAGCAGAACATGTAATGTACAGTTATTTGGCTTATAAAACATTTTAAGAGGTTTTTTTGTGCATTCAAAGGGATTTTTTCAATATTACCCAGTACAGCTTGTTAAAATGACTAGTGAAGCATTAAGCCTTAACTAGAACACTGTGAATCCTTAGTGATTTTCTACCATTACAAAGATAGAAAAAGTAAGAATTTTGATGTTGTATTTTAAGCTACTTAATTGCTTGGATATGTGGATATGAAATATATTTAATGTATCCTCCTGAGTAGCATTGGAAAAAAAAGAAGAAACAGAAAAAAAAACCCCTACTAATTAGAAAATCTCAAGACTGAACTTCAGCTGCAAACCTATACATTTTAATGATTCTATGACTGAGAGGCAAGGACTAGTCTCTAGGGAAAACAACTACAAAATATAAGTGCAAAATGTAGTTAGCATCGATTATTTAAATCAAGGCTTCCTGCTTGGTAATTTGAATCATGATTAAAATTGACTTGAGTGAATCAATTTCCTAAATTCTGTGCATTCCAAGTGCCACAATTAGGGCTGTCTTTTTGTCGCCTTAAATTTGGTACGAGTGTGGGTAAAATTAAAGGGAATTGCAAATGAGTTGTGAGGTGGTGCTTATGCCTAATACTTGATGAACAGATGAGACAATTGGAGTGTGTGCACAAGCATGGATGTGTGTTTATCTCACACCAATTTTCAGTATTCTCAGTTTCTCTTGGTCTCAAGGTGTCTTTGTGTTTCTGCCTTTTGTCTCTTACTAGTTTCTCCTGTACTGTGAAGGGACTCGTTTTACAGAGACCAAGCACCGCATCAGCATGGAAGTAGCTGAATCCAAGGGGTTGCCTAAACTGAAATACCACCTGTTGCCCAGAACCAAAGGTTTCACCACTGCTGTCCAGTGTCTCAGGGGAACAGGTACTGGCAAGCTGCTACTCATGCTTTGCATCAGCTGTAACGTGGTGTTTAGTGCACCCTGCATGGCACAGTGTGGTATATTCTGCTTTCCATTGTGCCCGGGGCAATTAAGTGAGCTGGCAGTAATAACCACTGAGCATGTCAGCTGCTAATTTGTAGATGCCTGTCTTAAAAAATAATAAACCTTTCATGTATGTCATTGTTGGTTAGTTCAACAAGTCCTCTGGTGGTTGATAACACACGTGGCACAGAGCTGGGAGTGGTGGGGGGCTGATATGGATGACTATGACGTGTAAACACAACGTAGTGGAGGATTCTGCTACGTGGCATCATCATTAATCCAAGGCTTGCACAAGGCTCTGTTGCTGTCTCATGCCAGCATGGTGGTCGCTGGAACTGCTGCTCTAACAACCATGCTTTCTTTTCTTGCAACAGTTTCAGCAGTGTATGATGTAACACTAAATTTCAGAGGAAACAAGAACCCGTCTTTATTAGGAATTCTTTATGGAAAGAAGTATGAAGCAGATATGTGTGTAAGGTGAGCATACACTGATGGAGGTGAGCCCTAAGATGCACACTCTGGCATGTTGAATACATTCAGATTTTGCCAGGAAATGGCTTTTCCTATTCCCCTTGTCCTTTAAGTTCCTCTGCAGGCCACAAAGATCTCCCTGTTTCCCCCAGGTCTCAGTTCTCTTTTATGTGAGATGCCATGATATCACCTAGCAAGTCAGAAAGCATTGGGCAGACTTTTTAAGCCTGTGTGTGACCACACTGTCATTCCAGGGTTTCCATGTTTTGTGCAGTTGAGGACTTGTCTGCCTTTTCCTTCTCTGCTGGAAACTGAAAACCCACTGTCCCACACCCTTCCCAGTCTGCTCTGAGCATCTCCACAGCATAAATAGCTTCAGTTGTCCCTTGTAGTAAATAGTATAAAGCTCCTTCATGTGCCAGTCTCTCTCCCTCACATGGTTTGATTAGCAGATTAGAAGTTAAGCAATGCTGAAACTCAGATGTCCTGTCCATGAAGTGGAACATTCCTCACATTCCTTGTTACTCTTCTGGCCAAAAGAGTAACTGCTAACACCTAACTCCAGGTAGTGTATACACATGTGCACAAACACACACACTTTTTCTTTCTTGCTTTCTCCTCATTGGCTTCTCCTTTAAAGGCTTCTTTGTGATTATAAGAACTACCAACTCTTTCTTGTTTAATTTCTCTTTTTTCCTTTTATGTTTGGACCTGACAACCAACCTGGTCATTCTTTCCACAGTCCTTTTGCCAATTTGCTTCTGCTTCTCTGGGGGATTCACCCACACTGGGGAAAACATTGCTCTATTATGCTGATGAGGTTGATGCTTGGTTTTTAAAAAGGGAAAAAAAAAAGGAGATAAAAAGCTTTGTTGCTTCCCCACACACCTTTGCCCTCTGGCTCTGGGTCTGTGTGTTACAGGTGAATGGCAGTGGCTGTATACACAGTCCCTCTGAACAAAGCAGGTGTGTCTTGCCAGAGCCACCAATGGTGAGAATTTTTGTAGGAAATTACAATCAATGCTCAGTGCATTGAGGTATAGGAGCAAGTTTTGAGGAAGAAATGCTATCCCAGAGGAGGCAGAGTGCTTCAGCCTTAGTGGGGAAGGGCACATGTTGCAGTTCTGGTCTCAGAACCATGTGCAAAACAGTTTAGTCTTTCAGTGGCAGAAGAGGCTGAAGAGCTGTCTGGGGAGAGGAGGGGTCACTTATTTGCAAGGATTTTCATTTTGACTCTTTACTCTTGCCAAACATACTGGTGATGAGGGAAGTGGACAGACAACTTGCCAACCAGTCAGGCAGGTGGCCAGGCAGTTGAGACCTCTAATTCCACACGTGTAGGATCTGTCTGGATCTGGGATACACATGCATGGAGGCACCTCTGTACAATTGTGCCATGAAGAGCAGCTGACTTCAGTGAAATATCCTATGGCTTGTTCATAAAGGTGCAAGATGGGTTTATTTCTTGGAGAGGTAGTGGGAGGAAAGAAGAGAAATGTATTATTCAGTAGGGTTAGAAAAGGTTTGAGTTCATAAAATTCTGTTGAGGATGATGTTGCCAGGTAAAATTACTAATTATACCCTATGAAAGAAAGTAATGGCTGTGTTTCAGTAATTTTGATTTTAATTATGTTTGTGGACTGAAACAGTATTTCCAATATGCTTTTCTGCACTTAAAGCTTTTTCTCTGTTTTGGAGAGGAAACTATGAAAATAAGGAGACTATTTTAACAGGGTTTTCTTCTGAAAATGGAGCATGTCCTGATTGTGCCCAGCAGACTTAATGTAGCTCAGAGAAAGGAAGCACATAAGCTCTTGTTCTTGGTATATGTTGTAATGGGTTACCTGTGCAGAGGTAAGCAGCTTAGCTCCCTGCAGTGGATATAGTCTTTATCCCAACTGGCTCCAAGGAAAATAATCAGGAATTTACCAAATACTATTGCTGTGAGTCCCCTCTAGTGGTGACAGCAACACCACGATAGCTTCAGCAGAGAGCTTTCAATAACTGAGCTTTTATTGAGCATTATTTATGTTAATTGAGCAACGTTAGAGCTCATGACAGTAAATCTGTCAGATCTAGTGTTCAGTTCATTTATGGGATGCAAAAATTATTAGAAACACATTAGAACCTATTCACAGGATTACAGAGTGACTTGAGTTGGAAGGGACCTTAAAAATCATCCAGTTCCACCCCCCTGTCCAAGGCAGGGACATTTGCACTATCCCAGGTTGCTCCAAGCCCCATCCAACCTGGCCTTGGATACCTCCAGGGATGAGACAGCTACAGCTTCTCTGGGCAACCTGTACCAGTGCCTCCCCACCCTCTCAGTAAATAATTCTTTCCTAGTATTAAATTGAAACCTACTCCTTGTCAGTTCGAATCCATTCCCCCTTGTCCTGTCACTCCAGTGCTCTTGTAAATAAGACTCTCTCCACCTTTCTTTTAGGCTTCCTTCAGGTGCTGGAAGGCCACAATTAGATCACCCCAAAGCCTACTCTTTTCCAGGCTGAAAAATCCCAATTCTTTGAGCTTTTCCTCATAGGAGAGGTGTTGCATCCCTCTAATCATCTTGGTAGCCTCCTTTGGACTGGCTCCAACAGATCCCTGTCCTTCCTGGTGGTGGGGACCCCAGAGCTGGATGGAGCACTTGAGGTGGTGTTTAACCAGAGCAGAGCAGTGGGGCAGAACTGCTGCCCACACTTCTTTTGGTGGCCTGTGCTGCTGCAGACTCAAAGGCTGTAGTCTGTATTGAGGAAATACATTCCCTGGCTGAACAGCAGCAAATTAAGTTGTACCTGGGATCACTGTGTCTGCAGTTACCCCAGAGGTCCCCCTTCTGTTCTTACTGCTCTGCTGTGAGAGAGCCCTGACACCCTCATGCTCAACATATTTTGGAAATACTTGGTCTGTGAGGTGTGGACTTGCCTTCCATACACCCAGCAGCTGTGATCTGTGCCCCTGAGAAAGGAGACAGCACAGTGGTGGGCATTGCCAGTGGCTGTCTTGGGAAATAAATGGTAACAGGGAAATAGTTGGTTCTTCACCAAAGAGGCTCTGGCAAGGCACCTTGAGGTTCTCCATGAGGTCAGGTCAGTACCTGGCACTGAGCATAATTGTCACAGGCACCCAGAGCTCTGTGCCTCGGTCTGTAGGGCTGGAGAGGCAGAAGGAACAAGTGTAATCCCTGCAGAAGATGATGTTTTCCTCAGAGTTGCTCTGAAGTGAATTTTAACCACTTCTGCCATTAATTTCAAAATGGGGTTTTCGCTACCAAAATGTAATAAAGAGTTGTCTTTGGGTTTGCCACTTGGTTATGTTTATCCCAGCTCTGGGAGCCTCAGCCTGAGCTCACTGGTGGATCTGGTGATAGAAGAACAGTGTTGGAGGGGGAAATGCTTATTTTACTAATGTGCTCTGACACTGATAGGAGCTTGTGCAGTTTCTTTTGCCTTAAGAATCTGAGTTTTCAAATGGAAAATCGGGTGTCACTGAAGTCCCAGTCCTTTTCTGCCTTTAAGACCTCTGCCATCAGTGACAGTATTGCCTGTGATATATGCCTTTCATTGAAGAATGAATGAATTCCAGATCTTCCCTAGTAGCAGGCTAAAGTCAAATTCCTGGATTTTCCCTTAATTCTTTTTTGTTTTTCTTCTTTCCTTTTTTAATCTCTCTACTAAACCAGGAGATTTCCTCTGGAAGATATCCCTCAAGATGAAAAGGAAGCTGCAAACTGGCTTCATAAGCTTTACCAGGAAAAGGTAAACAGCTCTGCTTTCTTCTCTGTCTTTTGGGACTTTTCACAGAGAGAGTGTATTAAGGCAGTGAGTAATGGGCATAATTCCATTGCATGGAGAGAAGAGGTAGGAAATGATGTATAATTAGGCAGCCATCCCTCAAACTGCTGGAAGGAGCAGGGCAGAAGAGCCCCTTGGCAGCAGAGGGATGGCCAGTGAGTAGATCTCAAATTCCCAGGAAGCACAATGGAATTCAGAGATACGCCTGAGTTGTGGAAGAGTTATAGCAATCCAGTGCCTTTTTACATTCTTCAGCTCTTGGATCTCTGACATGCATTTCTAAAACCTCCATTTCCCCTGGGGGTGTTTCGAAGAGTGATAACTGTCTGTCAGGGACAGCCGGTCCTGCCTTTCAGCTGTGATTGTTCTTTGTTTTCGTTTTTCTTCCACTGTCACTTTCCTTCTGCCTTCTGGTAATGCTTCTGCAGTGGTGGGGTGACAGTCCCTGGGACCTCCTGCCAGGGGCTGATACAGCACATCGTGCCTTTACATGGCTCAGAGCTTTTCCTTGTATAATTTCTTTTTTCTTTTTCTTTTTTTTTTTTTTTTTTAACTTTAGATGGTTATTTTCTTGACCACAAATGTAACAGTTCTGTTGGGAGCAGGAGAGAACTGTATTTAATGTTGCCTGTTGCCCAGCCCTAACTGGTGAATTGCTGAACTTCAAATGTGTACCTTGATTTCTGTGTTGCTTGTCTTGGTGGGAAAACAGAAGAGTAGACAAACTTTAACTTTCTTGGGCTTTCTCCAGCTATGCAGCATTTCCAGGCTCATGCTTAGTCTGTAGGTAGGGAGCAAATTGTTCTTAAGTTTCAATTTTATTTTAACCTAATTTGTTTCACTACCTGAGCTCCAGTTCAGTTAATGAGAGAGAAGCTGCCTTACAAAGACCAGTAGCTACCATCATCTTCTCCCCCCAGTTCCCATTGGCACCACAGAATTGTTAAGGTTGGAAAACATCTCTAAGATCATCAAGTCCAACTCTCAACCCAGCACCACCGCCGTGTGTACCACTAAGCCATGTCCTCAAGTGCCATATCCATGTTTTTTGAACACTTCCAGGAATGGAGACTCCACCAGTGCCTTGGGTGGTCTGTTCCACTGTTTTACAGAGGTTTCCCTGGAAAATTTTCTTCCTAATATCAAATCTAAGCCTCCCCTGGTACAACTTGGCCTCGCTTCCTCTCATCCTTCCTGATGTTCGCTGTACTTCCGTTCAACTTTGGTGTGAGGTGTTGCCAGGGAGGTATTGCTTATATATGTGGGTATTCTATATATTGATCTTACAGTGTTATCAGTACTTTTTAACTGGAATCCTCTTATTCCAGGTATTCCAATTACATTGGAACTGGAATCCTCTTCCTACACAGGGGGCGTATCCCCAAAAGGGCATTATTGGCAAGGAACCCCTTGCACTTCTCAGTCCTTTGTAAGGGAAACTTAAAACAGTTTAAGTGGGAAAAATAAGAAATATCCAGGCTTGAGCCAACCTTAGTAATGGCTTGGAAACCTTAGAAAATATTCTTACAGTCTGAGGGAGGACTGTGGGCATTTGAGTTGTGTGTTGCAGGATTGCATCTCTCTGCAGGCTCAGCTTGGGATGCAGCAGCTCGGAGTCCCCGGGTTGTGACTGTGACTCCCCGGGTGGTGTCTCTGCTTGTTGGCTTGCTCCTTGCCTTCCCCTCCTGGCTCCATATACAGCACTTTTCTGCTGGGCTTTGCTAAATCATGCTGAACCTTCTGGAAGTAAAAACAAAGAAAAAGCACCCTGCTAAGGGCACAAGTAGAGTCTGAGTTTGCCTCTGGTCTGATGCTGCCCTCAATCCCTAAGCAAGTAAGAGATGAGATGAAGGTATTTGGTAGTGGAGAGGACAATAAGGTTTCACTTTCTGATGGTGGCCAAAATAGCCTTCAGAGGACTAATACAGTCACCTCAACAGTCAACAGAAATGCCCAGATAAGTGGCAGCAGGTGGAATTGGATGCTGTGCACTCTTGATGGGCATTTACCACAGATACTGTCCTTGATGTTGTCCTGGAGTTGCATAGTCTTGGATTGCTTGGTGCAAACATTATGAACCCATTTTCTTCTCTCTCCTCTCTCCCCCAGGATGCTTTGCAAGAAATGTATAATCAGGAAGGTGTCTTTCCTGGCAAGCAGTTTAAACCTCCTAGGAGACCATGGACTCTCCTAAATTTTCTTTTTTGGGCCACAGTTCTCCTCTCTCCTCTGTTCACGTTTGGCTTTGGAGTTTTTGCAAGTGGATCACCTCTCCTCATCCTTGCATTCCTGGGACTTGTTGGAGCAGGTAATAAAAGCAGAGAAGATGCCAAACCCAGTGTGACACATAACAAGATCAACTACCTCAAATAAGTTCTGTGTATTAATTTAAATGGGTCTTACAGAAAAATACTTGCAGCTCACTCAGTAATCTTTATGTTGTACAGCATTTTAATTATTTCAAAAGATTTAATCCAGCCAGATTTGCCTTCATGCCTTAGGCAATAACTGTAGTAATCAATAGCAGGTGAGTCTTGTAGCCCATTATTATGGTGCCTGAAGGAAAAAATACTTTCACTGAATGACTTGTCTGTGAACTAAAAACCAATGAAACAAACACATAAAACCTAAACCTCCCAACAAAAAAATGCTAGGAGAAAAAAAAGGGGGTAGGGTAGAGGATATGCTTCAGTATTCATGCTACATGTGCTATTAATTAACAGAAGCAGTAATTATATCTTTTAGTCAGGATTGTCCCCCTCTTTTAGTGTCATTTGACCTGTGACCCATGTGCAGCCCCAAACAGTGCACTGTGGTCTGCAACCACTACTGACTTGGGGATTGAGTGAACTCATTTGGGTCCTGCTTGAGTGTTTATGTGTAACTTCCTAAGTCCTTGAACTGGTTTTAATATGCCTTTCATTTCTCTGTTGTATTTTAAAGCTTCCTTTGGAGTTCGTAGACTTATAGGAGTAACTGAAATAGAAAAAGGCTCCAGCTATGGCAATCAGGAATTCAAGAAAAAGGAGTAACTGATGACTGCAGTTCACCACATATAACCAGACTATGGTATCCGATTAACTTCAGTTAAAAAAAACAACAACAAACACTTAGAAACTATCTTTTTCTTAATAACTGATGACTAATATTAATGAATAAAACTTGAGCCAAGAACGAAGACAATGGAGGCATTGACTGAAGAGAACACATCACCCTTCTGCCTGTTTAAGGATTACTGTAATCAAGCTGTGGGAGAAAATCTGGGGTGGGGTGGAAGAAGAAACTAATTTTTCTTGCTTTGTTGGGGGACTTGGGGTGTGGGGGAGAAAAGGCCACATGTGTCTTCAGATGACTGAAAACACTGGTTTCTGTCAAGAGCACTACACTCACTTTTACTACAGGAGCCATTGAATGTTTCCTCTTGCTAAAGCCAACGTAATGTTTATTGAGTTCCAACTTTTTACTAATGAGCCAGGAAAAAAAACCCTTCTTAAATTAATTGACAGGTGTCCATTGGGTTAGAGTCATTTTGGCTGTGTTGTCATGGCTGCAGATGAATTCCCATTTGTATGTTACACTGGTACATTTTATTTTTGGGCAACATATTAAAACTTCTGTAATGCAGGAGGACGGAGAGCAGAGTTTGGAAGCAGTGCATTATCCATCAGCAGTTCCCATAGAACAGGTCCAAACTAATCCAGTATAAAATACCCATCACATCTCCTGCTAGCTGCTCAAGGCTGTTTAATTTCAAGATACTACTTCAGTCTTGAGTGCTGTTTGCCCAGTTGCACACCGAACACGGATGATGACTTTGAATCTCTTTGGGCTTGCTTTGTTTCTTGAATTAATGGTTGACCATGCGATTTGAAGTTGTGCAAAGAAGGAAATCTATTCAATTGTCCTGAATGATTTCTCCTTTGGTTTCTGTTTGCATCTCTCATCACCAAAGCCCAATTCAGCCAACCTGTCTCAGTAAACTGGGAAGCACCCGCAGAAATTAGCAAAGTGGTTTTCACAATGTCTTCTTTTACAAAACTGTGAAAAGGAGGTGTCTGTAAGCAGTCAGATCTCGAGTGCTGGCACCCCTTGAACTTCTAATGAGAGTTTCAGCATCGATTCAGATGGGGCCAGGATCTTACCCTGTGTGTGTAAGGATAGGGTGTGCTGCACTTTTGACTTGGCCGTGCTTTAGATGTCCATGTGAAGTTTATCAGCAGGTGAGCTGTGCTGTTAAGCATTAGAAAGAGTATGAGGTCTCTTCAGGGATTTTAAGTATCTTTAGTTTTGCTTGTTGACATTTTGTTTTTGTTTTTTTCCACTGAAAATTAGAGACCAGAATCATGTCTGAACCTGTCGCTCTCTTTTTTCTTTCTTTTTCCCTTTTTCTTTTCTTACAAACGCACATTCAGAGATTTTTGTAGATTACTGCTGTACTTGTAGCTGGAGAAGTATTTGCAAACAGATGGTAACTACCTGTATGTTCAAGTCTGAAGGTCACAATCTGCATTTGGCTGTGCTCAGAAGTGGGTGAAATGAGTTGCAGATCTACAGCTGAGGGCAGAATCTGACCCTCAGGGTCTGTATCTTTAACCCCGCTGCGACTAGAATATTTATCTCACTTTTGTAAAGAACAGATCTTATCAAAGCACTGGTTGTTGTTTTCATCTTTGCTCCAGTAACCAAGATAAGAGACTAATAATTTACCTTCTTTTCATATTTACACTTAACTGTTGGAATGTAACCTCTTCTCCCACAGGTTTTTCTGTTTTCAAACACTGGAAGAGCAATTCTGTGACTTAGAAAAATATTTTACTTGGGGTCATTAATCACTGTTCTGTCATGCACTTGATTTTTATTTGTGGTCATCTCAACAAGAGCATTTGAAGGATGACCTGCGTTGTCTGTCTCCTGTTAGACTCAACCTTGCTGAATCCTTGTACCCAGAACCCCCAGGAATAGAATGTCATCTTTGTTCCCTCAATAAATCTTCCCTAAGATTTAGGGGATGCAAAACTGTTGCTAATGTTAGTGGAATTTGGAATATGCTTTGGGAGTGGAGGAGAACAGAGTTCAGCCATGACTCTGTTTTCCTTGCTGGTTATTTTCTTGCTTTGTCTTTAAATACAGTCAGGCATCCCAGTGCTGAGAAAGTTAACTCTGGCTTTTCCCTGTTTTTAAGTGGAGGACTAAGAACAGTGGAGGTTTATTTCTTTCTTTTCTTTCTTCTTTTTTTTTTTTTTTTCTTTTAAGTAATTCACTAATGGATATAATTCTTGCTTCCTAGAAAGCTGTTACCAATGCTGTATACTTGCTTCCTGAAGATGATATTGAGTATATATAAATTGTACTGGCTTAGCAGAAGAGGCTTGCGAAGCAGGCTGACCACTGACTGTTTTATACTCTACATTTTGAGCAGTATATTAATGGGCATGACAAGAATTTCTCAAAATAAATCCCTTCTTAATGCTGAGAAGAGGGGATCTGCTTAGAGGAGAAGGGAATTAATAACCTTTCTCTTTACAGGATCCTTTTCTCCTCTTAGTGCATGTAACTCCCTATTCAGAATCATGGGATTAGTGCATGTACATCAAGGGGAGAATAATCAACGTTTCATATTTTCTTATCATAATTTATTGGTCATGCTTTCTTTTTGAAAATATAATAAATACATCATCAGATACTTAAATTTTGGTCTTCTAAACAGACATATCAGTAGACTTTTGAAAAACTGAAGCATACAGCAGTGCACAAAACAGTACAAAACCAACAGAGATCTCTTCATTTTGAATTTTATCTCCTCAAGTGGGGTTTTTTATACGCGCGCACACGTACACAGAGTATGTATAAATCAAAAAGACTGGAAATAGCTGAAGTTAATGTCACTAAATGAAGATTAGCAGGTGCATTGGAAAAGTGAGCATAGGTTTTATATCTTATTTTCTTCTGGTTTAATAGAACATAGCTTGTATATTTGACTACCAAGCCCTTTAAGAGCAATAATAAACAAAAATATATCATGTTTTTTGTCTTTTTGCTTTTCAACCACACTAGGTTTAATAAACTTACAGCTATTGGGAGTGTTTTCTCTCTCCACCTTTCAGAATTTTCATTTAATGCTTAATTTTTCAGACTAAATTCTATGTCCTCCAGTATGGACTTGCAAGCTGACTGCCATGGAGTTCAGCATTGACTCCAAAGAGGAGTGGTTCTCAGACTGATATGGACAGATGATATCTGTATGCTCTTGGCCTTGGTCATGAAGAACAGTGATGTTTCTTTCCAAGTGGGATTTATAATTCTAAAGTAGCATCACACTGACCTACGTCTAAGAACCTTGTGGAAGAGCTGGGAGACTCCTGGCATTGTGGCATCTCTGTTAGGAAGACACAAAGAGCTGCTCCTGAAGAAGGACGTGGTATCCAGAGCTCTTGGCTCGGTAGGATTACAGTTGCCTCTTGCTCATTGTGGGCTGAATGTGCCCTTGCAGTTGAACTTTGCATCGCTGACCGAAATACCTGTCTCTGGCACAAAGAGCACGGGCAATGTTCCTTTGTTCTGCTTTAACTTATCTCGAAGGGCTCTGCACTTAATTGCTGACCAATGAATCTCACTGCTAGCTGCCTCCTAATTGCCTAGAATTCACAGAACAGTGGGTGTTTCTGCTCACTTCCACCTTGTCTCCATCACCGATGTCTTTATATTTTTTGCTCACCTGTGTCTTCTGCACATGGTTCGATTGCGACCTCCTAGCTGGAACCTGGAGCTTTCCAGTTCAACCAGTGCTACAGAAATTCTCTCACACAGCTGGGGTTTTGTCTTCCTGAATATTGGGGCCCTCCTTGGCATGTTCTGCATGTCTGAAGTGACAGAGTTGTGTTTGCATGGCACAATAATGCAACTTTGCTGCTTCAGAGCAAAACTTTTATCAGGGAAGAGCAGCCCTTCCCAGACCTGCTCACACAGGCCATCCCTACCTGGCAACAGGTCCTGCTGTCCCTGGTGAAAGCAGTAGGAAAGAACTGGGACAAGGTCCTTACCGAGAGCTGGAGTAACTCACCAGCAGGAGTCACTGTATATCTGATGGTTGCTAAAGGTACTCTTTCTGTCGTGGGACTACCCAAAAAATCTGGTTTTGCCTCATGTACATTTTGATTAAAGAAGTGTGGGGTTGGAGGCTTTTACTAATGCTGAGTTCACACTACACAGGCTGTTTCAGATTGAAGACAGATAATCTCATGTACTTTGGTATCTTGGAGAAGTGTGTATTAAGAAGTCTAAAGCCAAGCTTGGGCAGAGCTCACCTGAGTGTTTCATGAAGATGCTGGAGGCCAATGTAGATAAAAGTGAAAATTCCCTTCCTCAACCTCCTTTGAAGACCAGATGCAGTGCTGTAGCTCACAGTGTCTTCTGGGTGCCATGTGCTTATGTCCCTTGGTGTGAAGGTTCTGTTTTCACAGCAAGTGATTGCCACACGTTCTGGTTTGTGCCTGCGTGACGAAGCCCATCCCGGTTATGGGAATGCTGAGCTTGTACTCTGTCCCAGCTACTCATTCCTGCATTTCTGAGCTTTTTGACCCTAAGGGACAGCTCCAGGGCTGCTGGGGCTGAGTGAAAGCTGGGATTTGACGCAGGTGACAACCATGCTGAGAGCTGCAAGGTGTGCATCACTGAAGGGAGGAGGAACACCAACAGATCCAGCTGAATTCTTGCTCTGGGAAAACTGTGTGATTGTCAGGAGTTCTGCAGACCAGAGATAAGTGTGTGTATGTGAGAGGCAAACTCTGACTCTAATAATATGAATGTGAGACCTCCCTGTGACAACTTACAACACAACCCCTGCCGTGTTCACGTGATTGGGGTCAAAAGTCATTTGAAGGGCTTCTCAGAGATGGCAGCTCTCATTCTGCCACACTCCCACCTCCTTATCTCAAAGGACAGTTTATCTGATTGTCCCAGCAGTCTCTGCAGTAAGATCCTTGCAGGTTGTGGGGTTTTTTTCCTGCTGTGGTTTTGAGGGAAAACACTATGGAAATCAGAATTGCGGGGTCCGTGCTACATTTTTTAGTCACCAGAAAATGACTTGGAGATATTTCATACTTAGGAATTGGGAAGAAAGTGGACTGACATCTGTAAGACAAACATGTTTTGTTTCTTTTACTCAGCCTCTCTAGATTTAGGGAAAGCTGCCTGTGTTTCTCAAAATGTTAGACCCATAGTTACCAGTCACTCTTCAGTTTTTGAAACTGTGAAGAAAGTTAATATGTGCACTTTCAGTGTTGAGAGCACTTGAGTGGAGTTGATTTACAGTAGCAGAAACAGCATTTTATCTTTTTAGGAGGAAACGTGTTTTAAAAATAGACACTTCAGCAGAAACCAGAATAAAATAGTGCTTTTAAAATTTAAATTAGAAGTATTCTTTAGTACGTGGGCTACCACTGCCAACTGGCAGTCTTAACCAAGTTTTCTTTCTTTTTTATTTTGGCCAACACGCATTTTTAAGGAAAACCCACCGATTTATTAAAATCACACTCAAACCTAATTTGAGGAGGAAGGACAATAAGTAGCAGAGACTAATCAGGAATTCAGTCATTTTTATTTTTCACCCAAGGCACGAACTGGTCCTGTGAGCCTCCTTTCTGACGTGCATGTGCATCTGTGCAGAGCACCAAGCTGTGTCCCTTCGTTCTGTTCTGCCTCTGCTTTGTCCGAGCCCCACCTTGTGACACCCGAATGCTGAAGTCACCTGAGCACCTTCAGGAGTCGCTCACTCCTCGGATCACCAGCAAGAACTGTAGCTTTAACGAGAACCTTCTCGCTCAGAAAACGCACCATCCTTAAGCAGATTGATTTGTTGCAAACCTTAGTGTTGGGAGGGAAGTGTTAAGTACCAGAGGATCGGTGTTAGCCGAACTGAAGGAGTAATAAAACCTGTATGCAGGGTATTGCATTTAGTGTGCATGTGTATATATTTTTGTACATTTTTACAGTTATTTCCTACACTTGAATTTATGACATTTGGAAGAGACGTGTCTGAATCTCATGGGGAGCAAGAAGCTGTCAAGAAAACCCACTCCTGTCACCTACTGTAGTTTTTACTAAGAACTGTGCCCAAGCAAATACGCAGATTTACAGTGCTATGCAAATATTACTTTGTAAGTCGCCTCTTAAAATTTGCTTAAGTAGTTCACGCTGTTTTTATTGGGCTTTCAGAAAGAGATGAACACAAAAGACTCATCTTGTAAAATAAAATAGCTTTGGCTGTGTGTAAGTACTGTATATTACAATCTCATTCACACTTTCAGTTGCTTATTTAACTGTATGTGATTTTTGTACATAATATGCTGGCACGGGGGGGGGTTAATTGTACTTGAATGAAAAAGGGTGACTGCCCAGCATCTGGGTTGTTTTTTGGGGTTTTTTGCAGTGTTTGCTGAGTAGCCAATAACATAACTAGGAGACCTGCATCCTTTTCCTATTTGCCACTCTGGTTTTTGTAACTAAACATGCACTAAGGGCTATTTTCTTTTTGCTTCAGTTGGCTTTATTTCCATTTATGCCTTTTGGTCTCAGTCCTGCAAACTGATCCATGTGAGGGGGTCGTGTCTGCAGCAATAATCTGGGTGGATCATTTTGTGGGGGCTGGGAGGCAAGAACAAGCTTAACTTTATGGTCATTCCCTGCACAAAGCCAGTCCTTGAGAACTGTCGAGGGCCAGTGCATTTATGGCAGCAATATCTAAAGTTTTGTGTGGCTCCTGTATGATCTGAGAAGTTGAGACTGCAGTAGGGCGTGGTGGCTGTATGGATAGATGCTGTTGATTAAACCAATTTGTCAAATATGACATCTTTTAAGGTTTTTTTTTTCTCTGGAAGATAAAGATCTCTCTCAGCTGTTCACTGACATCATACACTCCCACCTGAGAGCAAAGCAAGATGCCCCTGGATGATCTCTTGGCATTTTTGCTTTCTTCACCACATTTTTATCAGAGAGCTGCTCAACAGTAGGTCATCTCTACGGTTTCTGCCTCTACTATAGGCCTGGCCTAGGTCTGTACCTGCTCAGTCCCCTGGGCCATCAGCTCTTCTTTAGTCTATATGAGCCTGTAACCAAAAAAACCCCATGTGATAATATCACATTCCTGGGTCATCTTTTTGCTACACTGCTAGCACTGAGCTCAATTTCTCCTGTAGGTTTTTCCTTCCCAGATCCCATCCCCTTGGAGCAGTCTGTGCTGAGCTACCTTAAAATGATGGATTGGTTTCATCATGTGTTTCTGTGTGGGCAGACCTTTTTTGTGGAGAGGATGGACTTCGATTCTAAGAGTAAGCAAGCAAAAACTTATTTTCTGTTGGTTTTCAGTTTGCATAAATATGATTTATCTTACCTCTGTGTGTCCACTGGATCTCCCTGGATCCTTAATTCATTTTTGATCCTTAATTAATGTTGGTCCTTTAATTCATTGATGATTTTGACCTGGAACCAACCAGTGTGACACCACAACTGCAGCAACTGGAGATGCAGAAGCAGCCAGCAGTGGGGTGTATGGGCAGGGGTAGGTGGATGGGGCAGTGTTTGACAGTAGCACTGTGTAAGGGAGCTGTGGAAATGGAAGAACACTTTTGCTCCTCAGATGAAGGCACAGGGAATGTTATTAAGTGGTTTGTTTCCGTCCTAAGCAGTCCACACTACAGTGGCCTTTAAGCTGTGGGAGCTTCTTACACACCCTCTTCTTAAATTGCAAACACAGTAGGAAGCTGCCTGGTGCTGGTGGTGACACTTTGTAGATTTTCTAGAATCCCTGATCTCACTAACTCTACTCTTTTTCTTTCACTACTGCATTGATATATTTGGGAAAACAGCCTGGAATTTCAGAAAAGCAATGCTGTGTTCTCAACACCAGATACAATCAGCTGCTGCACTGGGAATGAGTTCATGGTTCAGATGGGCCACCCTCCTGACTTGCTGCTATGTTGGGCAGAGGGTTGTTGTGGGGGAGGAACAGGCCAATGCACTTTCTTCATGCTTCTAAGACTGGAATCTATTCCTGAGAGGCTTGACTGCCTCTAAGAAACAAAACTTTATATAAGTAGAGCAGAATTTTATAGGTAGATAAAAGGTTAATAGCTGTGACATGAGTTAATGAAATACTCCCCTGGATTTCATCACATTGGTGAACCTTTAATATTATATGTCAGAGTCCAGATTCTTTCAGGCATCCTACACATGGAGAGTGTAATGTTCAATTCCCCCCCTGCTAGTCTAACCTGGGGAGGGATTCAAACCACCAGCTGATCCACTCAGCTGTTGATCTAAACCACAGGCCCCTCTCCAGCCCCTGTGTTGAGCTGGAGTCAGCTTGCTTTGTCACAGCTCTGGTTGGTCACACCCTCCATCAAGGCACCCTGACAGGCTGGAGAGGTGGGATGATGAAGCTCATGAAGTTCAACAAAGTGAAGCACAAAGTCCAGGCAGCTGCGTCGTGGCAATCCCAGACACACCTCCAGCTTGGGAAGAAGGGATTGAGAGCAGCCCTGCAGAGAAGGACTTGGGGGTGATGGCTGACCAAAAACTCAACATGACTCACCAGTGTGCACCTGCAGACCAGAAAGCCAAATGTGTCCTGGGCTGCATCCAAAGGAGTGTGGCCAGCAGGTGGAAGGAGGTGACTCTCCCCCTCTACTTTGCTCTTGTGAGACCCCACATGGACTATTTTGTCCAGATATCAGTCCTCAAAACAAGAAGGACATGGAACTGCTGGAGCAAGTCCAGAGGAGGCCACAAAGTTGATAAGGGGACTAGAGCACCTCCCCTCTGAAGACAGGCTGAGAATTTTGGGGCTGTTCAGCCTGGAGAAGAGAAGGTTGTGTGGATACCTCAGAGCACCTTCTGGTATCTGAAGGGGCTTCAAGGAAGATAGAGGAACAGTCCATCAGAGACTGTTCATCAGGAATTGTAGTGATAGGACAAAGAGTAATGGGTACAAATGGAAAGGGGAAATTAAGGCAGTGTTCAAAGCCAGGCTGGATAAGGCCTTGAACAACGTGGTCTAGTGGGAGATGCCCTTGACCATGGCAGGAGGAGCTGGGGCTAGATCATCTCTAAGGTCCATTACAACCTCTTAATGGTCTGTGATTCATTCCCTGAATTCCACAAGCACATCACCCTCACCCATCTCCACTGAATCTTCTTCACTGCTGGGGGTTATTGGTCACCCACAAAACAACATATGTGATATCAGTATATCATATGATATATGGTATGATATCAATACATTATATGATATATATATTTTATGTATATATATATAGACACACACACACATATAAGAGTCTCCTATACTGCCAACATCATCATGTTCTGCCGTGATAAAGTTTGTGCCAAGGGGGCAGGACTGCAGTGGGCTCTGAGATGAGCCTGCTGGGGCTGGAGCTGTGCCACCTGAGGTGGCGTGGCTGGAGCTCCCTGCTGGAAGGGCAAGGCATGTTGCTTCCCAAGGCACTTGCTAGAAAGCAGAGTGCCAAAAGCAGGTGCCACTGTGCCATCTGTGGTAAATGCCTCTGCACAGACACCAGCATGTGCCTGATGAGATATGGAGAGCAGGACACCAGGGATGGACTGCATGGAACACAGTGCAGAGCTCATTGCCTCTGACGGCAGGGTGTCTCACTTTATTGAGACTTGTGTTGTGAACTGTCCTTTTCATTTTGCTGATGCAGGACATTTGCAAAATCCAAATTCAGCAGTGGCCTGGTTATTGTGTGACATTTCTCCTTTTTACTTCTCCGATGAAGTAAAATGTGGTACCATGCAAGTGGCTGTTCCATTTATGAGGAAAATCAGTGGAAGAAAGAAACTAGGCAGGGTTTAGGAAATCTCCTGTATCTCCTCCCATCTTGGCTATAATGAAGTACAAATTCCAAATTCTACAAGTATTTTCAAGAAAATGCTATTTCTTGTATGCTTCCTATCAGCTCAAAGCTCCTGGTGAAAGGTAGGAAGGAGAGTGCCACACTCCCCTTTTCCCCCCACCTTTGAATTCAGCTGTAGCAGAGTTATCTAGTCAGGATTAGGGTTGGAAGCTGCATATTTTAATTACAAACTCCCACCATGCAGGCACATTTCAGTCTGCTGCCACAGGCTGCTGCTTCCAGTCTGTGGAGAGAAGGTTCTCATGGCAGCAATTCAGGCTGTCCCCTGACATTCATGTTCCCCCCAACACCTCTGGGAAGTGGGAGCCTTTTCATGGTGGTTTCCACAAAGGATGGCCATGCTGTGCCTTAGTCCACGTGGTCAAAACTCTCCACTTTACAACCTGGCCAGGCAGAACTCATTCAGCAGAACATGGGTCCTGTAGGTTTTTTTGCCCATGAAGCGTTTCCATTTACATGGGGATATTTAAGATAAGGAGTTCATTTGAGTTAAATCCTGTTCAGCCCATTGTGGTGACTGGGGTGTGTATAATTGTCTCCTTAGGGATCAGCAGCCAGAAAACAGCCCCTTGTGTTTTATACAGTCACTCTTAGCTCTGAGTAGGCAGGAGAGGACAGTGGGTGGAGGACTGCAGAGCAATGACCACTGACTGCCCTTGGCTTCCGTGCAGCAAAGCTGCTTTGTAGGTAAATTAAGAGGGGTCCACTGTGCCACAGAGCTAAGCCAAACCCCTGAGGCTTCCTGGGGGGAAATCCTTCCCATTGTGGTTACTCCTTCCTCCAAACAACCATGGCAAGTGTCAGCTTTGAGCAAACAAGGCTGACCTGCTTTGTGCACAAGTGGGTTTTCTCCCAGCTGTGAGGCCTTACTCTAAGCAATTGCATAAAATTGAGATATAAAGAAAACGCAACTGATGCTGAATGGGCAGGTTAAACTCTTTCCTCTTTCACCACTTTGCTCTTCCCATGTTCCACCCAGCACATAATCATGCAATTCCCATAATTTGCAAAGCTTTGTCTCAAAATTAAGATTTTCTTTAACTTTGTTTTTTTTTCCCACTATTATCTGAGAAGGGTAAGCTTTTCAGCATAGAGGATATATTTGGGTTATTATGGCATAATCTACCAGGATGGAGAAGCATTGCTTCCTTTCTCTGACAACAGGTAAGTTCAGAGCAAGACTCAGTAACTGAACATGATAAAAGTTTACCTGGAAAATCCCATAATTCTTTTCTAATTAATTTAATTCTAATGACTCACTAAAGGATAGAGAAGACCCTCTCAAACTGCCAAGCAATGCTTCCATGAAAGGACTTTGAATATTCTGCAGCTGTGAGGTGTGGACAAGACACAACCATGTGCTGCAGAGCAGAAAACTTTATTTTTGGGGAGGGAAACTTGCTCACACCAGACTTAGTTCCTTGTCAGATAGGAACAAACACACCATCCCCTCAGCACCCCTGAAAGACTAGTAAGGCAGGCAAGGGAAACCTGCAAATTTGTTATTTCCTGAGACTATGCACCCTTTTGCTGGCAGCCATACCAGAAGGCAGCTGGCCAATCTAAATTAAGTACCACACATAATGGAACATAAATTATTGCTGTTAAATCCAGTATAACGTGGTTAGAGACAACAAATTGCACAGAAGCAATATGGGTTTGGTGGGTTTTTTTCTTATTCTCAAAAGGATCTCTCAGTGGGGCAACCTCTGGAGCTAATATTAGGTCTGGGAATTTTACAGGCACTAATAGGCTTAGGCACATGACTTCCTTTTCAGTCTGATGGGAGTCAAGTGTTTAATTCCCTTGGGCTTCCCAGAGATCTCAGCACATCAGCCAAACCATCAGTACACCTAGATTTTCCTCTCTGGCTGCCCCCCAGGCAGGGAGAGATTCATTAATTCACCAACTAGAAAGGCAAATGGCTTTGCACATGGTGTGCAACTTGTGACAAAACAGTACCTGCTCCCACTCAAGGTACAAACCAAAACATCACAGCCATATAGGGCCTTTGCAAAAATGAAACCACAGAATCGTGCTATTCCACTTAGAAAAGGAAACCTGCTCTCATTGATCAACAGCTCATTGTGGAGGGTTCAAGTTTACTTTTGCTCCGCTTCAGTTTGGTGCTTGGGGAAAGGTTCACGGTGCCTTTCTGTCTTCAGGCACAGCTGAAGAAAACTAACAGGGTGTTAAAAGTGGTGAAGGTTGGTCTGCAGGGCTGCTACAGGACAGTGGCTCTATGTAGCATCCATCATCTGTTAGAAATGGTGCTGTATTATTTGGGGGGCAGTGGTGCTCAGAGCAAGAACTGATGAGAGATTTCATTGTCCCTTCTCTCCTGTCAATGATATGTTTTATTTTACAGCTGTCTCAGTAGACTTATAGCTAAGAGGGCCAAGGTCTAATAGGATAAAACCCTGAAATAGAAACCTGTGGTGGAAAAAGCCTGAGCGTCCTGGATGTCTTTGTGATCTCAAAAGTTACTGTGCTGCTGTGTCTCTGGTTGCTTAGTCCTCCTTCTCTGTGGAATCACACGAACCTGTCAGTTTGACCCTCTATGAGGGACACTGCTGTCATGGCATTTTGGGTATCAGGCCTTTTCTTTAAGAGTGAAGGCTCATGCTAATTTACCATTTGATGGTGGTCTAAGAAAAAGGTCTCCTAATGGGACTCACTCCTGGAAACACCTCAGATCCCCAAACCCACACCCCATTCTTTTTCCTATGCAGGAAAACATCTGACGTCTTTATAACCACACTTCCAGTTCATGCATAAAAGCTGCCCTTTCTCCATACAAACTTGAGATGCTGAGCTTGGTTATACAGAGTTTTACTGATCTAGAGCACGAAAAAATTAAGGACTCTGAAGAGGAGGATTCTCATTGGAATATTTATGTCTAGGCATATGGTGATGGCTTTCCGGGTCTCTTCTTCAGACTTCATTATTCTCGTAGTACTTCAGTTTTGCCACCCAGGGAGGACCTGCCTAAGATAAGCTTGCAAGGGAATCTAATTTCTAATTAATAATGCATTTTAATTTAACAACTAATAACTTTTTACATGCTAATTTGGAAATGAGCTTTCCCTTGTTGAATACAGAGAAGAGTATTTAAAAAATGGTGCATCTCACTGTAAAAGGTTCCCTTCTTCCCACCAATTTTACAATATACCTTGAATGCATGTGAGCTCTTCCCTGAGCTGGTGTGAGGGACAAACAGTACCCGTTCAGGATATTATAACCTTCCAGACAAATAAGAAATAAGCCCTTTTCTTCTAAGTTCTCCAGCCTCAAGAGGAAGTTGAAAACTACCTTGGGGTGTGGGTACCCTTTTTGGACTTTCTCCCACTCAGACTCTTGGCATAAATGAGAATGAAACTCCTCACACAAACCATCTCTCTTCAATTCTTTTGATTTTCATGCAGTAAGAGCTGCTGACCTCATAAAGCTGCTGTGTCTGGGGGTCAGCAGGGCTGGATACTGGGTAGTAGGAAAAGGGGGCTGCTCAGGGAGCAGGTTCAGAGCCCAGTGACACAGAGAAGTAACACCTGTGAAAAGCTGGGGAGACTGCTGGATGCTGTCAATTCAGATCTTGATGTTCCAGACCATCTAATTAGCCCTCCCTGCTGGCAGTCCAAGTGTTTCTGTTTTGTAGCTGGGGCCCATCCTGAAAATAGTCCAGAGCTGCAGGAACTCCTGGGGTTTGAGAGCCTTCTCTGCCTGCTGGCACTTGACCTTATTTCTGCCAGCGCTGGTGGAAAAGTTGTTTGGATTTCAGCAGAACTGGGGAAGGCTCCAAGATCGCTGCACTGCTGCTGGTTAGTTCCTAAGTGAGTTTGAGTGACTCGGGGAATGGATATAAATGACCTCTGGGGGGAGAAGAAAACGAGTCAGCTCAGCTGCAGACAACACCAGGTTGAATTCTTCTGGTGTTTGGAATTAGCTTGGGATAAGAGCTTTGTCACATCTGCTTTCCCCTCTTCTTTATTTTATGCTGTTCATGTGGTATAGGGGGTTTGGGGGGAAGCCCAGTTGCTGGCACCGTTAGACACCTGACATAAACATCCTGACCATGTTTACACTTTCATACTCAGGATTTCATGCTTTGAACTTGTTCTTCTTTCCTGAGTGCACTTGTAACACACTCAGCATTTGTTCTGCCCTGGCTTGCTGGCCAGTTTTTCTTTAGACTCCTTCCTTAAATGATTCTCATGATATAATGAGGATTCAAAATAAATAAACATTTCTATGTTCCCCCCCCCCACTTCTTCAGGCTGTTAGTTTTTTCTGATCCTTCTTGAAGCTCTTTGATCCCAGCTTTGTCCCTCTGGTTGTCACAGTGGTAATTTAGGGGTTTCAGAACATGGATGCACGTGGCTTTTCCACAAAGTTCAAATCACTTCCTCTGCATTCCCATATTTTCCTACCTCTGGTGATGGGGAACAGTTCACACAACACAGCACTTTCTGCTGCAGAAACAGAGACAGAAATCTACAGATGAAATGAAAATGCTCTTGAATAGAGCTACTACGGAAATAGATTCCCCATGCTGATTTTACTGCTATTAAATACACTTTAGTCAATTATTTTTTTTTCCCAACAATATGAAATAAAAAGCGAAAATTTGGATTATTATGCACCACAAGTGATTTGTGGCTGACATACTAATTTAAAAATACAAGGTGGCTTTTAAAGCGTTCATTTTGAAAAAGGAATTTACTTCATTATAAAATGCTTTTCCCAAATATAAAAATCTTGACAGGTTTTTCTGTGTCTCTGCAGGTGGCTGTGAATTCATTAGATAAAAGCAGAATTTCCTATGGAAAATTCCTTCAGTTAAAATAACCAACCAACTGCATGCAGAAGTGTTTTATTCATTACAACCTGGAAATGACAAAAAGTTAAGTAAGCGTTAATTTTTACTTTCTTTCACACACAAATTCATTAATTGTAGAGTGAATCCACCACATTTTTTTTCTTTTGTTGTACAATAATGTGAAATGCCATTGCTAAACTGACATCAACTGCATAAACCAGTAACCTCTGGTTTCAATGTTCACCTTAAAATCTCAAAGTCTAGGCAAAGAAATGAAAATACTCACCACGTAAAGGAATTACTTCAGTTAATTATTTAATGGGGAAAACAGATTGTGCCTCATTTTCACAGGAGTTTGATTAAGAGGAGTTATCTGAAAACACATCTAAACGCCCTGTGACAGGGGTTGGCCAGAGGTTGACAACCTGGTGGCACCAGACTGCACCATTTGGTGCCAGTTTTCTGACTGCTGCCACAAACTGAAATGAAAACATAAAACTATACATTTGCTTCTACCTTTACTCCTTGAATAATTTTTCTTTTGGGATAAGCTTTCCTTAAGTACTTCTATAGAACTTACAGTTAATAAGTAGGGGTTTTTTTAATCCCAAACACTATATAGAGTGAAGGCCATCTCAGTGGAAGCCAATGGACTTCAATATCCATTTCATCCGTAAATATTAATTACCAAAAGTATCAAAGGGAAAGGTGAGAAATCCCTACAGGCAGGATTTCTCTTTTAACCTTATTGGGAAAGTTTCTTTGAACTTTCCACATATATGGAATTAGATGCTCAGCTGAAGAAGGAGGCCTTCCATAGACATTCCTTCAGAATTTCTCATTCCAAACCTTGCTACTGTCCAGATAAAGTTGAACATTCAAATTTATTCATTTACTTGCCATGAGGTTTCTCTTCCACAGTCATTTTCAGGTCAAACAGAATTTGAACTTTTGGTATAAAAACAGGTATGTAAGCTCTCTCCTACCACCTCACCCAGAACTGTACATCTGCCTACAGGCAGTTTGAAGTAGTGGAGACAATATGTCGAAGTTGGGATATTATTTCATTAATATCTCTGGCATAATCCTACACCAGCTCATCTCAGAGAAACCAACCCAATTTGTTAAGTAAGATTGATGTAAAAACAAGCAGGGTTGGGCACGGTTTAACTGGTACTCATTTCTGTGCCAACACTGATGGGTCTGGGAAGACCTCCTCAATACCCTTTATATGCTCCTGGAAGTTGGCATCATGATGACCTAAATTGTTTATAGATTGCACTGGGTCTGGCTGGCATGGAGTTAAGACTGGCTCATACAGCACTGTGGTTTGAATTTGGAACTAAAGGGATGTTGCCAACACACCAAAGTTTTGGCTGCTGCTGGACGGAGCTTGCACAGCATCACCCATCTTTTTCCCACTTTTCTCCTCCAGCAAGGTTGGTGTAGGCAAGACATTGTGAGGGGACATAGCTGGGACAGCTGATCCCCAAAGGGCTGTTCCATATCATACAACACAATACCATAAGGTCATCAGTTAAAACGAGTAGAGGATTTCTGGCTCCCAAGGTGGCTTCTGTTTGGGCATTGGTCTGTGTGTGGGAGGTGTGATTTCCTTTGTTTCATTTTTGTCTTTCCTTCACATATTAGCCTGTTTTTATCTCAACTCATGTGCATTCTCACCTTTACTCTCCCTCTTTTCTCCCCTTGTCCCACTGGGGATGGGGGAGCAAGGGTTCGTGTGGCTGCTGCCCGGGGTCAACCCACCACATGAAACAGAAATGTTATAATGTGACCACATATAGAGAGTACAAAGACAAGATTTTTCATGGAAAATCTTTATTTGGATTTTATGTGAATTAAAGGATACAAGGACTTTTACATTCATGGCTGTTATTGCCAGCGAGTTCTGGGACCACAGGATCTACCACGATACCCCTGAGCCCCCGTTATCTTACAGGTCATCAGGCAGTCAGACAACACTGGAGAGGGAGAATCAAATTGCACTGTGGGCACCACTGGTTTTGTCTTCAACCTGTCCAAAACCTGGCATGGGAGTTTCATTTTCCTCCTATCACACCCTTGCCTGCTGGTGATTATTTTCTTCCATCAACACCATTCTTTCTGATAAAATTCTTTTCTCTCTCTGCCTCCACAAAATAGGATGGTTGACATAATTTTCAAATTTATCAGGAACATTTTCAGACATGGAGTTCCCCCTTTAATGGACACTCCATCAAAATATAAGGCAATTAAGGAAACACTTTAACTGCTTTCCTTCCTTTTTCCTGCTACTTAAGCATTGGAAAGAATTTCAATAAAGGGTGTCCTAGTGAGGACCTGAAGAATGACATCATGTTTTGGGATTTCATGTTGTCACAATGAGCCAGGGTTTAATTTACCTGCTTGCTCCTTAGACACAGGATCTAATTCCTCACAAAACCACTGCTGCTTCTCTTGCACTCACTGAGCTCATTAATCTCTGTGATACTGTATTTAGGGATACAGCTTTATTTTATCTTGGTCAAGTTAAAGCACTAAGTATTTTACAGAGACAATGAAATTCCTTGTCCTGCCTTGCAGAGGATATAATTTAAACAAACAAATAACAGGAGTGAGGGGAAAAAAGAAGCAAATGGAAATTCAGAGGTAGAATAAGGTATGGGATATCTTGACTTCCCCTGTTTGCTTGACAGCTGTGTCATGTGGGTTAGTGTTTTAAAACATGTGAAATATGATAGAAAGGGACGATGAGAAATTTAACCCTTTGTTTATATTAATTACGGTACAATATACACAAACAGCACACCTGAAACCTATTTCTTTCCCTGAAACAATCCCTACCTTTCAAGTCAGACTTCATTCCTCCTCCAGGAGGGAGAGTTCCCAAAAGCCACAGAAACTGCCCATAAAACAAGCCTAACCCAAAACAAGCTATGTGATACCGATGGGAGTGCCTGATGGCCGTGACTATTGGGTGTGTAATTCTCTAAGTCACCAATACGAAGAAACATTACAGCGGAACAACTGCAACCACACAACATCGTGATTGACAAAGTTTTAAATTCCTTATGGTGTTGTACAAATCCTATTGCAGAGAGAAGCTGTGAGATGAGGGGGAAGTGAGGTGGCTGCACGGTCAGAGCGCACGGACAAAGTGAAAGTGGGAAGAGTAAACATGAGCTATTGCTGCTGAGACAGTCAATGAAGTGCAGTTAAAGAGAGAGAGCCCCTTTTTTCCTGAGGTTGCTTTTCCTGCTGTGATCCAACAGGGATCCTGTTCCTGTGTGTGCTACAGCTCCGTTCAGCCACACACCTCTGATGGCTTTGCAGAGAAGTCAGGCTGTGGAGTGGGGATGAAAAGAAACTGCTGCTGGGCAGTTCTGTCCAAACTAACCTGAAATCCAGAGGAAGACAAGATGCATGGGCTTGGAAACCAGGAAAGTCTCCTTGGATTGGTAACACATGCAGTCTTCTCATCCAGTCACACAAATGCCTCCTAGATTAATCTGCTCCTTTATACTTTGCCTCCAAGTCAGAATCCAGCCCAGCTGTGACCTACTTGCACACTAAGCCTATGGCTGGAATAGAAATGCTAATGCTGATATAGAGAAGAAGCACTTGTACAGGCTTTGTCTGGCCATAAACTACCTCAAGTTCAGCTCCTCCTCATTCAAAGTGCAGATATAATTGTGCTCTGCTGAGGTGGCTACAGAAATGTTTCAGGCACCTGATATCCAGCAATTTGAAAGGGTAAAGAGAATTCACTAATTGCTTGGCTAAAGAGACTGACTTGAAGGCGAGAATGAAATTTTATCTTGCCAAGCATGTAAGGTTGAAAAACTGGAGAGCACTGCAGCAGCATGATGACTTGGTGTCTAAAATATCTTTATGGATAAAAAACTAGTGTTCACTTAAGCCATGTATGATTTCTAGTAGAGACAGAGAGTGTTTTAGACATGTAGGTTTAAAGGCAAGAGCAAAGGGAAAATTCTAATTGCCATTCAAGTGGTCCCTTTTCCCCTTTGCCACATTTTCCCCCAAAAGGAAAATTTCATCCATTCATTTCACAATGCAAGGTAAAAGCACAAAATCACCCAAGTCCCAGTTTCCAAAATGGTTTATTTTTTTCTCTGTCTAGTTTGTTATAAAAGATCTACTGTTTCCATCAGAGACCAGTCAATTTCACTTTCCTGTCAAATTGACTTTTAAGTATTTTTGGCAATGAAACACCTGAGAACATGGTGAAAAAGTTGTTTTCCTTAATTTTCCAGATTTTCTCACCTATATTAATGTGTCTACTTTGTTTTTGGGTTTTTTTTGGTGGGTGGTGGTAGGCAGGGGAGAAAATGAACTAGAGAGGAAATTGAATGTATCAGATTCTAGGGTGATTAAAAAGTTAATCCCAATGAACTATGGACCTTAGCTCTAGTCTCTGAGAAAAGGATGTAAGCACATTTGACTTGAGTTTGCCTGTTTCCCTGCCTGTGCTATTTAGGACTGTGCAGGACCATTTAACAGATAAAATGAATGACTTTGGAGTTTTCTGTGAGGAACTTATAATTTTTTGCATGTGCATATGACAGTGCTTTTCTTTTCTGTTTCAGTAAATCATGTATTTGTCACATGCTTATTACTCTCACAGCACTAAAAAAAGGTTAGTGTCCACCTGCTCATCTAAACCTGAAAATTAAATATAACATTTCATTGTGCTATACAAGATTCTTGAAGTTTTGGCTTTGCAAGGAATATTGTATTTGACCATGCCAAAGAAACAAGTCTTGTTACAGCCAAGGTGAAAGAGAAGTTCTGTGCAAATACAGTGAAAATACTCAAAGAATTGGAAACAACCATTAATTCCCAAAGTAAAACATTAGAGATAAAGCTGGGAATATTCAGCAGCAGTATGGGATGAAACATGTTACATGGGTGCTGTAATTATTTTTGAAACAAGACTGTAAGTCCAGAAAACATGGTTAAGGTTTTGCTGAAAGAAAATGCTAAACACATTGACTTCTGTAAATATCTGAACACCCAAACCCCCTGTGTATAATGTTAGTGTGCAATAAAAAGCTATACACATTATTTATAGTCCTACCTTAGATTATATTTTGTTTTACACTTGTACGCAGTGATTTTTGGTTTTTATCCCCTATGATAGACTACTTTTAATATGCTCTTCTGTATCTTATTTACTCCTCTTCAAGACAGTAAATGTAAATCCTCTAAGTTTAGGGTTCTAGATTCTGAAGAAACTGCAGATGACCAAGGCAAACAGTAGATTTATTTAAAACAAAGGAATAGCATCTCAGTCTACAGTAAAACAAGGGTCAATTTTATAAGTACTGAAGTCTGATACAACTAATATACCTAATAAGACCCAACAGAAATGTAATAGGGTATTATTTCCATGCATTAAAAAACCTAGCATCATAAACCCTTAAACTTCAAGGGCCATATTCACTTACACATTCTAACTTGCTCTGGAAAGTAAACACACTTGGAATTGCGTCTCCTTTGAACGAGACAGCTTTGCACTTGCATCTCATTCACCTCCACTTACTCATCTGCCCATGCCATGCATGGGAATAGGAAAGATCCTGTTCCCTATAATCCTCCCTCTGAGCTCACACTCCATCCCCAGGACTCCTCACCCTTTCCTCTTCATGGTTTCCATGCTCCAAGAAGGCGACAAGTGAATTACAGGGCCTGATTTACCGTGATCTGTAAGGTGTTTCTTCAAGGCAGTCTGCAACAAACCCACACTGTTTGAAGTCAGTGGACAACATGAAGCACTCCCTCCCACTTAACCACCGACAACAGCCACGGGAACGAGGGGATCTCATCAATGGATATAAATGTCCCCAAGGCGGGTGTCAGGGGATGGTGCCAGGCTCTTTTTGGGGGTGCCCAGCAACAGGACAAGGAGCAATGGCCATAAATAAAAAGACAAGACCTTCCACCTCAACATGAGGAAGAAATTTACACCCAAGAAAGTGTCCGAGCACTGAACAGCTGCCCAGGGAGGGTGTGCAGTCCCCCTCCCCGGAGCCACCCCAAACGCACCTGGATGCGCTCCGGTGTCACCTGCCCCAGGTGACCCTGCTGGGGCGGGGGGGGGATGCACTGCAGAGCTCCCTTCTAACCCTGCCTATCCTGCCATTCACCTCACCNGAACAGCTGCCCAGGGAGGGTGTGCAGTCCCCCTCCCCGGAGCCACCCCAAACGCACCTGGATGCGCTCCGGTGTCACCTGCCCCAGGTGACCCTGCTGGGGCGGGGGGGGGATGCACTGCAGAGCTCCCTTCTAACCCTGCCTATCCTGCCATTCACCTCACCCACGCCGGAGGGCGAGGGCAGGGACCCTCCGTATCCCGATCCCCATCTTGATCCTCTTCCCCATCCTAGTCCCCATCTCCATCCCGATCCCGATCCCCATTCCCCTTCCGGTCCCCCTTCCCCTCCCGGTCCCCATTCCAGTTCCCATCCCCATCCCGGTCCCCATCTCCACCTCCATCCCTGTCCCCTTCCCCATCCCCATCTCGGTCCCTCTCCCCGATCCCCATCTCCATCCTGATCCCCTTCCCCATCCCCATCCCAGTCTCGATCCCCATCCCAGTCCCGATCCCCATCCCGGTCCCGAC
>VXAU01000809.1:359377-404476 GCA_013399695.1 Formicarius rufipectus | reverse complement strand
TCATGGACCCCGCCGAGGAGGAGGAGGGCAGGGAGAAGCCCCCGGTGATCTACACCATGGAGAACAAGCCCATCGTGACCTGTGAGTGGGGTGAGGGTGCCCGGGGAGGGTTTGGGGACACGGAGAAGGGGGGAATCCCATGGTTTGTCCCCTTTCCCTTCCGTGGCTTCCCCGCCCCTCCTTTTCCCGGCAGTGCGCGAACTTGGGGCTGTGTCTGTAGTAAATAAGCCGAATATCACGCTTACAGGTGCACGGGGGAGGAGGATGGAATCGTGGCCGTAAATCTTGACATCCCCCCCTCCCCAAACTTCTTGCTCGTGGCGGAGCGGAGTTACGGGCGGCGAGACATCCTCCGGGGCAGTCCCGCGGGGGCATTCCCCACTGGCATTCCAGTCGGATCTATTCAGTACAGTGCCTGGGTTTCGTCTCCGGGGCAGTCTCGGCTCACACGAGGGCCCGCGGGGTTCCAGCGGTGCGGTCAGTTCTTGCAGGAGTCAGGGCAGGTGGTCCAGGTGTGAATCCCGAGCCCCTCTGCGCTCACAGGGATAGAGGGGTGCACGCAGAGTTCGCTGAGAACAGGCACGGGAATTGGACTGGTCATCAGGGAGCATTTCTTGTGGTCAGGCACTAAACAGGCTCCCTGGAGAGGTGGTCGATGTCCCCAGTTTGTGAGTGTCTGAGATAAGTGCCCTTAACATGCTGCAACTTTTGGGCAGCCCTGAAGTGGTCAGGCAGATGGACAAGATGATCCTTGTAGGTCCCTTCTAGCTGAAATAGCCCTATTCTATTCTATTCTATTCTATTCTATTCTCTCTAACTGCATCTGTATTGCTGTTAATAAAAAACTAAGAGGATTTTGCCTTTTCTTTTTTTGACAAGAGGTAACCAGCGGCTGTTCTTAGTGGAAAGTGTCGGTGATGTAACAAACTACATGTCTGCACTTTATCACAAGAACACTGGGAACGCTTTATGTGCCTGTGAAAAAGAAACAGTTTCACAGTTGTGTGTTGTGTTACTGTGGAGTAAGCTTTTATAGGTGATTAAGGTTATTGGTGATTAAGATCTTATTTAGAAGAAGTATCCAGCTGTAACCTTGTAACTGTGTTAGTTGTGAAACGCTATGTATGTATTTTCTCCAGACTATTTTAAAAATGTGCCTTTTCCTTTCTTAGACTTTTATTTTTAATGCAGGTCATAAATGGCAAGGGATAGTACCTGTATTGAATCTTTTCGACTCACCTATTTCAAGAATTTTCAAATCCATTTCACTTCAGATTTCAAGTCAGGAAAAATGTACATTTCAGAAACATCTGGAGGATATTGTTGCCTTCTTTGTTGTTCCTTATGCTACGAGGGAATTGCTTTTTAAATTTTCTGGCTTTTCAGAATTGAGGAGTCTCTGTGTGTGTAGCAGGGGGAAATGGTGGTGGTGCAGGTCAGTCCTTGCTGTTCCTGTATGCTTTGAGTAAGTAACATTTCAGTCTGTTGAAGTACACACAGTTAGTACTTAGAGACTGTAGTATTTCAAATAAATGCATTCAACAAAAATGACTTACTTGAAGGAAGGCTCCTCTAAGCATTGCACTGCCAGGGGTTTATGGGAAGGTTAAGCTTGACCTTCCAGGGAAAGGATTCCCTTGGCAGTGGTTGTTGGAAAACATATTAAAAGCCAGGATATTAGAAGCTGTTCAACAAACAGAGTTTATCTTTTGTCTCGTGGTTCCGGTTCCAGGCAGTGGAGTTCTCTGGGATAGCTGCCCCACTCAGCAGGTGCAGCTGAGGGCAAAACAGACCTGCAAGAGGGTGGCTGATTTTTGGTTATGTGAAAGGAGAGTGAAGATCAAGTAAGGGTACTTTTCAGAACATAAGTATTTCCTTTTGCTACAAGATCTACATTAATCTCTGTCAGGTAAATGTATCGTGAAATACAGTTAACTCTTAGGGTTAAAGAGAGAGTTTTGTTTGGAATTAAACTTCTTTTCAGCACAGTGCATACCAGAGTTGGTTTGTAAACAAATGTGGGGTTTTTTTCTACTTGGAGTAAATCTGGCAGTGCTCTGACAGGAATGTTCCTTTGGTAAAGAGAGTTATGCTTTAAAATCTCTGAGTTAGTCTGTATTGTAACTGCAGTTATTTGCTATATTGGTTCAATCCTGAATTCAGCAATCAGGGCTTTGGCCTGTGGAAAAGAAATGGCAAGTTCCCTGAGTCTTGGATATTTGATTCCAATTGCAAATGCAGGTTTTGTAGCTCCTCTTTTCGTGTTAGCACTGTAAGTTAATCATCTTGCCCTTAGCAGTTGTGTGTGGGTGAATTGGCCTTGTATTTGTGGTGTTTGCATTACAGGCAAAACCCCATGGTTTTAGTAGAGAGTTTTTAGATTCACAGATGACAGATAGACTTGAAAAACTTCTGGAGACTTTTCCTAGGCAAACAGACCACCGTGTTTTCCAAGTGTTGAAAAAGCAGTATATTCACAGCAAGTTGGATGGAGTTGCTTTTCCCCCTTTTCTCAGTATGGCAGCATCCCGGAGCCTTAAATCATTCCTGTCAGTCAGGACTCAGTGCCATGATGACTCATTTCCAAATTAATTTGAGTCACAGTTTTTAGACTGTCAGTCTTGGTAGGTTATAAACCCACTGGGGAGTTTCCCTGGCCAGCTGCGGCTCGGCTCTCCGTGGCACATTACCTTGCAAACTCTGACTTGAAGTTTGTAGCATTTCATCTGCATTGCTGCCAGACCTGGTAAGCTTACAAAGCATTTTGAGTCAGCTTCCAGCTTTCTCACTGCTGTAGAAGTGTTATTTTTAGCATCATTAATTTTTGTTTTATTTGCACAGGCAAGTTGAGTGTTTGCATCAGGCATCTTGAACTCGGGTAGTTTCTGGGCAGTGTTGCCTTGACATAGTCTTTAAAACAATGCAGATTGCTTTCCTAGGAAACCCAAACAATGTTTCTTCCTTCTCATAAGGCCTGTTTGAAACTTTGAGAACAGTCTCTGGAACTTCAATGTAATGTTTCTGCACATACAGGTCAACCAAGGGTTCGGATGAAAGACCTTGTCCCTGTGTAGCTGATTTGCACTTAAATTATTGGCGCTGTCTGTCCATATGAAGAGGAGGCTGTAGACTAAAGACAATCCTGCTAAATGAAGTAATTAACAGGTTTTTCAGAGCTTTCCTATCAAGCTGTTGTTTTGTTACCTTCATGCAGTTGTGGAGTGTTCCTTATCAGGTTGTAGTATCTGTTTATGTATTGTGTGTTTGCATGTTTGCTCTCACTGACCATACTCTGTCTTAGCACAATGAACTTTATATATAATCTTTGGAGAAAATGGGATGATGCATCACTTTTATGCAGTCCATGTTCAGAGTATATTGTGATACAGCAAGAGCAAAACCATCAGCAGAAGCACTGTAGGCCTGACAGCAGAAAATGTTTGCAATTATCTACAAGAGCAGCATGAGCAGAAAGGTTAATAAAAATGCAGGGGTAGGTGGAGAATTTTATGTCTTTTTGTAGTAGAGATAAAGGCTTGCAGTTCAAGAATATTGTTCTGGGGCTGGAAGAGTTTGATTCAAAAGTTCCTCTGTTCCTAGTAGGTAGATGTAATAAGAAAATGTGCCAGCAAGAAGTGGGATGTAGCCCAAGTGATTATAACGATTTGCTGCTAGTGGGACCATTTAAACAACTATATCCTATCAATGGATTTCCTCTGTTCTCAAACAGAACTCCTGTCTGCATTGTAAGTCATAACTCTCATGTGGTTGCTCCATTATTTTGTGCTTAAATAGTTGATTACATATGTCATGAGAAGAAGCAGCATATTCTTGCCAGTGTTAACCCCCTGATTTGCAGATTTAGCAGTGCAGCAATAAAGTTTTGCTGAAAAGATTTTCTTCTAGTGAGTCAGCTATGATTTTTATATAGCAATGAAACTGTTTTGTTTTTTTAGACCTCTTTTGAATCAGAATTTGGGTGGTGGGAGAGGAAGATCTTTTAAGTCATAAAAGTACGAAAAAACCCCAACCCAAAACCAACCCTTCCAAAACTTCAGGTAGATCCACTTATAACAGGCTAATGAGTTAATAAAAAAAAGACTCATAGTAGAACTTTTTACCAGTGGAAAAACAATTGGATCAGAAAGATTAGTTGTGACTGGTATTTGGGGATAAAAACCAGACAAAATGACACCAAAGTGTAGTCTTAGCACTGCTCTCTTTTAAAGGTATTCAAAGCCTTTTATCTCAGTTGACTGGGTTTGTCACTGGTATCAAAGGAAAATATTTGTCTTCTTTAGTCATCTGACCTCAGGAGTTTTTATTTTACACTGCCTGTGTAGTTAGTGGGTTGGGATAATTTGCTCTAGAGGAAAACAAAAATCGTGGTGAGATACTACAGTGACAAAGCCTATAAGCATCTAAGAAGTTTGGAAACTGTTAGGAAAAACTAGATTATTGGGGATTTCAGTGATTGTAGGCAGGTATCAAACTAAAAAATGTCGATATTTTAGGATTCTTTCGTATCAGACAGCTGCCACAAAGAGTATGTGTTCTGCTTGGGAGTCCTGGTAAGGTGGTCATTCTGGTTCTCATCAGTCCTGTATGAATTTACAGCAGAACAAGTGTCCTAGACAGGGCTGGGGGGAAGAGGGGGTGGCTGCACTGATGTGACCTACCAAAATGTCAGGGAGAAAGACAAGGAGGAAAGAGTCATAGAAGGGTTTGGGTTGGAAGGGACCTTAAAGATCATCCAGTCCCACCCCGTGCCATGGGCAGGGGCACCTTTCACTATCTCAGGTTGCTCTGAGCCCCATCCAGCCTGGCCTGGGACACTTCCAGGGATGGGGCAGCCACAGCTTCTCTGGGCAACCTGTGCCAGGGCCTCTCACCCTCACAGGGAAAAACTCCTTCCTAATAGCTAATCTAACCCTGCTCTCTTTCAGTGTCAAACCCCTTGTGCTGTCACTCCGTGCCCTTGTCCAGAGTCGCTCTCCTGGAGCCCCTTGAGGCACTGGAAGGGGCTGTGAGGTCTCCCTGGAGCCCTCTCTTCTCCAGGCTCAACCACAACTCTCCCAGCCCATCTCGAGAGCAGAGGTGCTCCAGCCCTTGGAGCATCTTTGTGACCTCCTGAACCCACCCCAATGTGTCCTTCGTGTGTTTGGGGACCCAGAGCTGAATGCAGGTCTGCAGGTGGGGTCTCACAGGAGCAGACACATCTCCTGCTGACACTTCCTGGGATGCAACTCAGGACATGTTGGGCTTTCTGGGCTGCCAGTGCACGTTGCTGGCTCATGTCGAGCTGCTCCCCAGGGCTGTGATGGATCCATTCCCCGCCCACAGCTGGGGAAGTGTTCAGATAAGTGGCAAAGGCCCTGCCTTCTGAACTTTGTAATGTGGAAACAGGTGCTTTGTCCTTTCTTCTCTCTCTCTCCAGGAGTGTTTGGTCATAATGTTGCTAATTTGAGCATTTCTGCTGTGATATCAGTGTGTTGGAGTTACAGCTGCACATACAGAAGTGCCCCGTGCTTGGCGTGCCATCACTGAAAGAATTACTGAATTAATTATTGAAAGATTTACTCTGTTCTTCTTGTGTTTTGGGTTTGTGTGTTGACCTGCAGATGGGGGATGGATTAATTTAGACATACATGGCTTAAAAACTGAGATAGGCACTCTGAAGACGTTGGATTAACTTTTTGGTTTTGTCCCCAAAATCAAATATTAAAATAAAACAATCAAAACATTTCTTAGATTTATAATAGTGGTGCAGAAGTATGTATAAATATGAAACATACATGTATTAAGTTCAATTAGAGTATTTATGAAATAATTGTGTTAGACAAATTTAATATACTAAAACAGAGGATATGCACTTCTAATTGTGTTTTAAGTGATAAAGGATGACACTTTAACGTTTCTCCCTAGTTATCCTCTCTGCTGGATATTTGTCTTATTTAAATCTGTTCATTCTAAAAGAATAAACCCTTCTCTAGAAGAGTGCTTCATTTTAGCTGTGATAAGATTCCAAAATTACTTTTCCTTCCCATGTATGCACATCCTTCCTTTTCCTTTCCATTTGTGTCTGCTCATCATTTGCACTCTGGCTGGGGGCAGCTTTTCCCCCCATTCTTTGCCAGTCATAGGAGGGTTCAGTGGATGAGATGAGACCCATCCACTGAAATGACCTTGCTCTGATACAGTTGAGTTGTCATTTGGGATCTTTTTTCCTTCTTTTTCCAAAACCCCCAACTAAACCAACCTGCCCCCCAAGAAAACCTGACAAAAAAAACCCCCCTACAATAAAATCTTTGAAACAATTCTCAGATTTCTGTGCAGAGCTTTTTGGTTTGCTCTTAGTTTGAATGCAAGGGCTACTGTGCTTTATTCATAATTCATAGAATTCAGTCAGATACAAGTCCTTGCTACCTGCTGGTCTTGATGTTGGTCCTGTGTCAGTGCTGTGCTACTGCTGCCTGCTGATAACCTCAGCTTCAGCGTTCTTGACTCGAGCAGCTCAAACGTGCTGATCACAGCAGATAGAACCCAAAATGCTACAGCCCTTTGGCTGTTGATAATATATGTCAAAAAGACACTGTGTTTTGCACTGAAGGTCTGCTCTCCCTTCTAATCCTAGAGGAGAGTCTTGATCATGGGACTTATTCTTCTGTGCGTTTTATGTGCTTGGGAAAACAACGCAGGAGGCAGAACTGACTGGTTTTAAAACAACTACACCATTCTGAAGCTGATAATGTGATGAGGCTGCCTGGAATAGGAGGATGCTTAAACACAATCCTTTAGTAGTTGCTCTGTATTCTGGAGTAGTCCTGTTTATTTAAGATGCTGAACTCTGGAGTTTTTTCTGTGGCAGTACGGGCAGAAAGCTTTCTTATGCTCCAGAGGTAAAATATGTGGTTTGTTCTCCCCATGGGGCTCGAAGCTTCACGGGCTCTCATTTTGATGTGGTCATCAAGCTGCTGCTAAATCACTGAGCTGTGTTTCACTTTCTGTGGGCAGTAATGAGTTGCAAATCAATAGACTGTTCTCTGTGGCCTCGCTCACAGAGGTGTAACTTGGTAGAAAACAGCATTAACAACACGACTTAACATTTGTTTTGGTACCCATTTTAGGCATTTGTTTGCAGTGTTTAATAGCATTTGGTATGGTACACTTAATTCAGACAGGATGGAGGTGAAGAGTCAAGAATAAAGTACTTTCTGGAGACCCAAGACTAAAGCACTTATAGTAGAGTGGTGATGTTTTTTGGTTTTATTTTGTTTTTTAGCTGCTCTGTGAAATTGTATTGTGGAATAATAGCTGATGTGGTCAGACATCTAAAGGTCTGGTTTTGCTTGTTCTGGAATTTATTCAGACCTGTACAATTTGATTTTTCTTTTTAGTTTATTGTGTGGTTTTAGTTTAGTTTATTGATAGAATTATGCTAATGCTGTCAGTCAAGATAATGCATATGAGAAAATTTGGAAAAGGTGAGTGGACTGGAAAAGGATTTCCAAGATAAACTGAAGAATATTAAGCACTGTGGAGGCAATGACTGGCTGTGTGCCTGGAGGTGGGATTATGTGGTGGGAGGGAGAAGAAAGGGTGTCAGGTACTTCTCCAGCTGCAGCTTCCAGATCCACAGGAAGATGAGAAGATGATCTTCCTGTTTTAGTGGGCTGTGCAATGACAGATGACTGTGAAAAGGAAACAGGTGGCAAACTACCAGGAAATAGCAGAATTGCCTCTCTGGCCATTAAAATCTTAATTGGAAAATGTAGCTCTTCAGCTCAGGGAATAAAGGATTTTTCAAGAATTAACTTGCAGTCTGGAAGAGGAGGATGTAGCTGGCCAAGGATGAGGCAATAGGGAGGAAGTACAGGGAAGGGCAACGTGCAGATGAGAGATTTAGTAAACAATGCCATTAAACATCCTCATTCTAGCAGATTCTGAGAGGCCATGTGACACATCAGCTTTTAGGACTAAGATCAAATGCAGTGGCAAATATATTTTTGACCTTACACCCTTCTCACGTGGATGTGTGTCTTTGCCAGACAACAAATGCCACGTCTTCTCTGTAAGTATCATAAAGACTCCTTGGTTGTTATGCCTTGGCTGGTGTGGTCAGCTGGCCGGTTTGGATTGAAAGATGCCAGACAAAATACCTTGTTCCACAGTTTGGCACCTCTTTGCCAAAGATACTCATAACCATCAGAACGTGGAAGGCCTTAAAGCTTCTCTTTTTCTTGTCACGTCCTCCCTGTACCCAAAGGAGAACCAGAATTGTTGGTGATAGTGAAAATGTTTTTTTTTCATGTGGTAGACTCTACATTTTGTTCTGACATGTGCATAAGTAGCTACTGCAGTGGTGGTGTTTTGGATGCAGTTGGAAGTGATTTAAGCCTAACCACAGACCTCTGTGTTGTTGCAGGGCCAGACCTCACACTTCTGATGGCCTCAAGAAGTGGTGGCGCTCAGGGAGGTTTTTTCTGTTAACAGCAGCCCCAGAATAATGAGAGGAATCAAACCCAGCAAAGCACAGAACATGTGCCAAAGCACATTTTCTCAGGGTAGACTCAGTTACAAAAGGGATGTGAGCCACTGCCTAACCAGTCCCCTGGTACGGGAAGGTTAAATTCTTGAAGATTCTTAATTATACTCTGGGTTTTTTTGTTTTTTTTTTTTTTTTTTTAGCCAATGACTCTGGCTCAGTAGCTGCTTGTTTAGTTTTTGGAGTTGGACCAGCTGTATCTGTGAATGATACCCTCTTTGGTATATGGATTATGTAGCTCTGTGGAAAACCATAATAGGAGGTTTATGACAGTCCATGTATCATGTGCCTGCTTAAAGTTTTGTATTAGGTGGTGAGGGCATGTGGTTTCAGAAAACCTTGTTCAGTGCTGCGCTCCAGTTTCCACACAGCAGACAAAATGACATGTTTTATTAAAGCAGCAACCCATTAGCAGAATATCACACATATATATTCTGTAATTTGCACATGCTAATAGATTAATGCCTTTCACTTTCAGGTGCTGGAGATCAGAATTTATTTTCTTCCTTGTATCCTACACTCTCTCAGCAGCTTCCTAGAGAACCCATGGAATGGAGGAGGTAAACTTACAATTTTTTTTCTGTGATACTGTTTCAGTGTGTGTTTTTAGACTTGGGTAAATGTGTATTTGTTGTGTTTTGAGAAGCTATTACCATAAATTGAGTTGAATAGATCAACTGACTTGAAGAAATTGAGAAAATTAGATAATCGAAGTAAATGTTGTACACTTCAGGATGAGTATTTCCACCCTTCAGCTTCACCTGAAGAAAAATGATAGTAATGCTGTGTTTCTCTTCTTGGTTTTGTGGTTTGTGGGTTTGTCTTGGTGTGCTTTGATGTACTTTGCAAAGCAGCTGTGTTCTGGTAGTCACATGCTTTCTTAATGAGAATGTAGGTAGAACTTACATGGAATTATATGCACTTTCCTTCAGGAAGTGTGGTATGGCACTGTTTTGTGACTGGAAAAATTATTTCGAGAATTTTTTTGTTTGGTGTTTTTGCACTTGTAGAGGTCCTAGAGATTGGGGAAATCTCTTAATGAAAGCTGAGGAGCCTCCGTCTCTTCAAGTGATACTAAATTCTAGTTAACTGTATACAAACTGCAGTAAGCACAGTTTGTGACTTTTCAACACCAGAGTATTTCAGTTTATTCCCCTTCCCCAAAATACATGTTCATTTTTCTATTCTGCTGTGTGTGTCTCATGCACTAATTTCAGTTTTCTAACTCTGTAGGTCTTATGGCCGTGCTCCCAAGATGATTCACCTTGAATCTAACTTTGTTCAGTTCAAAGAGGAGCTACTACCCAAAGAAGGGAACAAGGCCCTTTTGACTTTTCCCTTTCTTCATATTTATTGGACAGAATGTTGTGTAAGTATTAGGAAGACATGGTGAAAAACTGAGTACTCCGATTTAAAAGTGAAATTATTCAAATAAGCATGAAAATCAAATGGCAGCACAAGCAGAAAGCCAAAACAGTTGTCTGCATTGCACAAGTCTACACACCGAATATTATTGGAAACAAAGCTTAGTCAGCTTGAGTAGCTTTTGCCATAAGCAGTATTTCCTTGTAATGATACTTGACACTAAGAGGACAGGCATTTGAATAACCTGTTTGCAGTATTTTGTCACAAAACCTCCCCAGGATCTAACAGTGTTGCTGCAGTGGCACACTGCACTTATTTCATAATTCAGAAATGTGGCCAGAGCAGGTCAGTTATGATCTGTTTGGGCACTGACATCTAAAGAGAAGTACTTTGAGTTTTGGTTCCGTCTTTTATATGTGTCAGGTATTAGTACATGTCAGCAATCTAAACTGGTCAAGATTAGGAATCTCTTAATCCTGTTTATCTACAGTTCACTGCTCTTTGTTTTGCCTCTGTTATGCATTAAAAATCCAGTTGAAGGACACAGATGTCATCTGACAAAAATCAAAAAATATCCAGAGCAGCCTTAAGAGTTACCTGAATGGGTCTGTGTAAAATCAACCCAGAAGCAAAAAAAATGCCCAATGATGTTTCTGTGTTTTTGTTTTCTTTTTTTTTTTTTTCTTGTTGTTTTGATTGTTTATGGAAAAGTTTTTAAACAGGTTAAGGTTTGAGTGGCCCAGAAGGTACAACTATCCAATTTATGTTCCTCTGTGAGAGAAAAACAGTTTGTAATTTCAAACATGTTTTTGTTGCAGAGTCCAAGAATGTGTAAAATAAGAGTTTGAATTATGCTTAGAAATCTCAATTTCAGCAATTTAATGAATGATAATGTACGAAATACTGCACTGAATTTGCTGTTAACCAAAACACTAGAAATAAATTAAATTCAGAGAAGAAAACTTTATTATGCTTTACCTCATTTGATTTCTTACAGTAAGTGAACTTACTGTCACTATTTCCACTTCTGTTTGCCTTGCTGTGGAACGAAACCTGCCCTTTGAAACTGTTTGCATGTCTGTCTGATTTGATGATTCCCCATTTCTCATCCCAGGACACGGAAGTGTACAAAACCACAGTCAAGGATGACCTCACCAAGTGGCAGAACGTTCTCAAAGCTCACAGCTCGGTGGACTGGCTGATTGTGGTAGTGGAGAGTGATGCCAAGAAAAAGAACAAAACAAACATCCTTCCCCGAACCTCTATAGTAGATAAAATAAGAAATGACTTCTGTAACAAGCAAAGTGACAGGTCAGTGTTCTTTTACTTTAATCTTTTGACTGATGTGCTGATTTTAAAAACTCAAGTCCCTGTGTTACAGATTCCTTGCTCATTTAAAAGTTTTCCTTGTTGTCCAGCATTCAGAGTGATGGCACTGTGAGATCTGTGTTTTGGAGAAGACTGGCACAAGGAATAAAGGGAGAGGTTTATTTTCAGTTCTTCCTGGATTTGTGGTGGCTTTGAAATGTGTTTCAAGCAGATTTCAAGTATCTCCTCCTGACTAAGAGAGGTGTAAGGGGAACAGTGTGGTGATAATCAGATTTTAGACCTTCAGAGTTTTTTGTTTGCTTGCAAAAATGTTAGCAGTGTTCCAGGCAGTGGGAGTGAGGTGAGTAGGGAATATGAGGCAAATAGAACTTGTTTGTTTGACATTGTGCTGTTCACTGTTCATTGTGCTGTTCGCTGAGTCACCTTTCCACTCTGAGATAATTAACTTAAGGCCAGTTGCTTCAGATGTTTTTATTCTAAGGAACGTGGTATTGAATATATCAAACTCTGCTTTCATTAAAGCCAGAAAAATGCACAGATCTTATTTTGAAACCAACTTTACTGTCCTCCTTCTTCTGAAACATTGCACCGAATCTATTACAGGTTACCTATTTTTTTATTTTAACCTGAAGAACTGACTTTAAACAGGGGATTTTTCCCCCTCAGAATGAGTGTCAGGAGCACATCTCAAGTTAAAAAGAGTAGATGGAGGCACTCTTTGTACCCTGGTGTGAGCTGACAGTGACTGGCAGGTCAGCATGTTATGACACACTGGCAGCACTTGCTTTGTGCCTAAGCAATGTTTGGTGCATCACAGGCTTATTTGGGCAAGTAGTTTGAACAGCTCTAAATCAATTTGCTTTTGGCTTCTAACTGATGAACTGCCTTGGTTTAATCATTTTGCTATAGAACTCTCTAACCAGAAATAGTGTTCTACTTGGATGGGAGACTTTCCTGCCTTTTGAAATGCAGTTAGTTTTTTGAGTGTTACTAAATTGTGATAGAAGAACTGAGGGAGGAAAATGTTCTAAAAAAAGGATGATTTATATTTGAATTAATGGGATCTGTTTATTTCCTGAGAAAAGCAGTGGAAGTTTTAGCACATAGGATGTGTCAAAAGAAATTGAGATATTGTGAGAATATATTATGGACGATTATTTTAAGTGACTTAGGAAAGGCTGACTATGGGTGATCCAATGGATCTTTGATTTGTATTTTGCATAATCCTTACCAGGAGTAACTATAATTATTGCTCCACTGATTTGTATTGCTAAGCAGACCTTTTTTCCATGACAGCTACATCATTACTTATGTTTGCGTAATTGGAATAATGAATCCATTATTTGCTTGAGAAAAGTAAAGCTCTGGAATACTCATTTTGTGGAAAACACTTAAGACGTCTCATAAACTATGTCACAGATTTAAAGATACATGGAAATGTTTAAAAAAAAGCCACAAACCCCAACCAAAAAAACCCAAGAAAACAACCAACCAACCACCAACCCAAAACTGTAACACCCACTTCCAAACAATCAAACATAACCCTCAAACTTGGTTTTTTAACTCTGATTAATGTGGAATGAACAACTAAATTTTGTTCTCTCTGAATTTGTCAGGTATGCACAGTATTCAGCAGTGCATTTATATGTGAATTGTAGGGTTTCCTCCTTTAAAAATAATGTTTGTCAGTCTTTTTATGGATGTGTGGTACTTTCTGACCTGGCATTTACATGTGGATTTCACATTTTCCTCCTCAAAAATAATTTTTATCAATCTTTTGACAGATGTGTGGTACTTTCTGACCCTTTGAAAGACTCTTCCCGTTCTCAGGAATCTTGGAATGCCTTCCTGACCAAACTCAGGACGTTGCTTCTCATGTCTTTTACCAAAAACTTAGGCAAGTTTGAAGATGACATGAGAACTTTGAGAGAGAAAAGGACTGAGCCAGGGTGGAGCTTCTGCGAGTATTTCATGGTCCAGGTAAGAGTCTCTTGTTTTTGAGTAGTTGAGTCCTAGCTTGAATAATGATGCTTTTTTTGGGAGGTACTGGTACTTTCAATATTCTGATCATTCTTTGAGGGTTGGGGCAGGAAATATGAAGACTGGTTGAAAAGCATTTTAGATGCTGTTTGCAGCAGGTCTGTATTATGTTGGTAATACAGTAATACAGTTTCCTGCTGTTCAAGAAGCAGAATCTTTGCAAGCCTGTCAAAGTTTTATGAACCTCAACTGATGCAAACAAATTGTATCTAGAAAGTGTTTTGGTAGTTGCTCTTGAATTTTGGGTGAATGTCCCATTCCTGTGCTTGTGCAAAGACACTCAAACTCACAGTTGGTATTTAATATGGATGTTGCTATGTTTCCTTTGTTCAGGTTATTATCAGTATGTATAGAAATGATGTTTAGAAAAGTACCTGTTTTGAAGTAATTCAGATAAAGAGTGCCTTAGATTCAGTTTTTCTTTAAATAATTCCAAATATCTTTGGTTTAGCTGGCTTAGAGAAAAGCAATAAACTCGTTCAATAACATTAAATGTCTTGATACCTTTGGAATTTTTTGCTCTCTGTACACTGCTGTTCTCCACCTCATCTTAATGTCTCCTTTGACTGCATGTGCTGCCTCTTGGCTGGGACATATTTAATTTTCAGACTTTTACTACTTCTTAGTTTGGATATTCTGTATGTACAAAGGAAGCTTTATTAATACACTGCACCTGGTGCTTTCACAGTGTAAACAGAGAAGAAAAAATAGTATTATTGTGGGAAATGAGCCTTCAGCAATTATTTATGTGTTTACTTATTTTTAAATTCAAACCTTTAATAGATATATGAGCAATATGTTGTAGTGAATCAGGATCTGGATGCATATCAGAATTTACTGGCATAGCTGTATGACTTAATCTGCTTTTGTGAGTCTCCCCATGTTAGGAAGAAATGGTACATCTGCTTCAGTGGCAGGGGTTCCTGTATGGATGGATACTGGAAGGGGAAGAATGTTAGGAAAAGGAGTTCCCAAAGCTCTGGATGGGGACAGGCTGTAATTCCAGTGTGAGTAATATCAGTCACATGTTCCTTGTGTTGCTTGTGTGTCAAAAGGAAGAACTGGCCTTTGTCTTTGAGATGCTGCAGCAGTTTGAGGATGCACTAGTGCAGTATGACGAACTGGATGCCTTGTTCTCTCAGTATGTTGTCAACTTCGGGGCTGGTGGTAAGTGTCTTCAAATGTGCAATAAATGTGAAGTGTCTCAGTGTCCCCACCCTGCTGAGCAGCCCAGGGCTTTGGGCACCATGTGTGTGCATGGCAATTTCAGTGAGGATGCACTGGGGACTTTGTGCTCCTGTTTTATGCTGTGTGCAAACTCGAGTGTCCCTCAGTCATACTGAAGTTTTGTTTCTCGTCTCTGAGGCTTAGAAGCAATTTTTAATGAAAACCTGTGTTTTGCTCTTATGGGATGATTGTTACAACCAGAGCCTGACCTCTGTAATTACCCAGGTATTGATCTGTCTGAGATGCAGCTGCTGTTTTCACAGCTCACTGCTAAGTTTTTCAGTAAAGAGCTTCCCAGAGAAATGCATTCAGTGCTGCCTCAAATTACATGAGATGTTTGGTAATCACTACAAAACTGAGGAGCAGTAAGTGCTTAATCTGCACTGCAGAAGATTTAGCTTTCTCTTCAAGAAAAATTACTGTGCGAGAAGTATCAAATAACTTTAAACAGTTTTAATGAGCTAGAGCACATGTTATGTAACAGCTTTAATAGGGTGTGTGTTATGGATCTGCTAAAAATATAGTGCAGGAGTAATTGCAGTGAAATATGTTTGTGCTGACTGAACCCAATGTGATACCTGGAAGTGGGGGGCACGTCTGCCCATGATGGCTGAATACTTAAGTACATAAAGCTTGTTTGGTTTGAACATCAGGTAGGCTTAACTGCTAAGAAATAAATTACATATTGATTGTCACTATATTGATGACAAACGTGCAATTAAGACAAAATGCTTATGGGGTTTGAATGTTCTCAAACTGAGTTATCTTCCTTAGCTTTGGAAGTTGTGCTGTTTTCTTTGTTTTGCTTTTGAAGTAAAGTCATTTATCCATATGATAAACTTGAGAAGGACTAAGCCAGCTCACAAATTCTGGAGGGGGGATGAAGAGGCTTTGATAGAAAGCAGTAGTTGATTCTTGGATATTAACTTTATTTACTTAGATGGTGCAAACTGGCTGACCTTTTTTTGCCAGCCAGTGAGGAGCTGGAATGGTTTAATTCTGCGAAAGCCAATAGACATGGAGAAGAGAGAGCTAATTCAGAATCAAGAAGCAACTCTACTGGACTTGCGTAGTTACCTCTTTTCTCGTCAGTGCACGTTGTTAATCTTCCTGCAGAGGCCTTGGGAGGTTTCCCAGCGAGCACTGGAGCTGCTTCACAACTGTGTGCAGGAACTCAAGCTGCTGGAAGTGAGTCAGTGTAATCTATTGCATTATGTGAATGATTTTTATCCAGTGGTGGGTGATCTGACAAGATGCTTGAAGTTTAGCTGTCGGTGACCGGAGCACAGTAAGCACTGGCTGTGGGTTCTCAAAATGATGGGGTAATAATTGTACTGCAGTTGATTGTTTCATCATGAGGTTGTCTTTGGAGACATCACATCTGAAAACCAAACCTGTATTTAGTGGAAGGATTTTAGTCTTCACCTGGGAAGTTGACTTCTTAAGCTGGTAGCTAATTTGTCTACTCCTTTCACTCTCCTACTCATTTATTACCATTATGTTGAGCTGCAGTCCCATCATTTGAATCCATAGCAGTGTTGTATTGAAGGAAATTGTGTTATGTTAATATGTGTTATGCAGGCTAGCATAAAAGTGGAATTTCTAACTACAAGCAGTATCTGCAATGGGGCTTCTGACTGCCATGCAGCCTTTTGTGGTTCTTTGTGATTCCTTTTGGTGCTCAGTAATGCTCTTCAGTATTTTGTTTGTGTCTCAGGCAACTCCTTCAGTAACAGAAGAAAAAGAAACAAGGGACAGCACTCAAAGCTTTGTCCTCTCTCTTGCCTCCATACTGTACCCCTCTTCTCCCCACACTTTAATTTCCGCAGGTGTTTTTAAATCCTCTTAAAGATGCTTTGTTAGGGTGATTGTACACTGATCACCCCACATGTGTGACCACAAGTGTCTATGAATTGAAACAGATTTTTAAAAATAGTGCAGTTTGCATGAGATTATTTATGGATGTCACCTTGTGGCTCATCCATGCCCTTCACCTCACAGGTTCTCTGTTAGTTTTATCTATACCATTATAACAGTAGCTGATAACTTTTGCCTGTGTGACATTGTGTTGGTAAATTCCATCTCTTCACCTGCATTTAAAAACTGAAAATCTACTTCAGATGCATTGCTGACACCATCATGTGTTCTAAAACTAATGGGTGATCCCCATAGATACTGTGCTTTGTGTGTGTAGTTTGTGGATGCTTTTTTCTTTCCCCAATAAGTACACGCAGCCTTCTAAATCTCTGAGGGTACTTCCTACAGTTCACCCTTTTCCTCTACCCTGAGTGTGTCCTGTGCCCCCAATGTTTGGGGCTTTTCTCTGCATTGTCTCTGACTTCTGCTGTTCTGTCTTGCCGTGGTGACCCAAACTGAGTGCAGGTGTTGAGACTGTGAGACACTGACACTGTTCTTGTCCTTCCTCTTAACAAAGGCAAATCCCTTAACGTGTCTTGACACCACTGATCAGACAGCAGAAATCTAAACTCCTCTGTTCTTGTTGTCTTTTATCTTCCTTAAAATTCTTTCAGAATTCAGATATTTTTTGGGTTTTTTTCAAATGCATTCTGCTTGTACTTTGGACTTTCCTATCACATCACCTAATTTACTAAGCGTTTCAAGACTTTGATAATCTTTCTAAAAGGAATATTTTTCTGCATTGTTTATGAACAGGATTTTGAGACACCATTATTTGGATTATATTCTAAATCTTTAGTTATGCTCATTTTTGTCTTGATTCTTGAAAATATTCTGGTATCACTCTCCTGTCTTTCTCTCTTTGTATGTGTTCCTTGTTTATTTCCTTGTTTTCATCTCCATTCTTTAATTAGTTGACCATGACAGATGTCTTATCCTTTGATGAATAAACTTATTGTTGTGAAGGAAACTTAGACTAGATTGTTTTTTCCTGTTTTTTTAACACTCGTTTTTTAATACTCTTAATTTCAGTCTCAGAGCTGATACCTCCTTAGGAGAGTAGTAGTCTGTTTACAGGATTTTTTTCCTAACTGTTTTCCTTAGGCTTAGTTTTCAAACTTCTGGATTTTTCTCAAGTACTAATCTTCATTTCCTTCTTTTTCATCTTATTGAGTGTATCAAATCTGGGAAATACAAGCACTGTTTAATTGCTTTTCTCTCCTTGTTTCATAAACTAATATATTTAAATTATTCAGGAGGCAGTGAGAGTTGGTCTGTGCTTTTTGTATTCTTAGAGTTAAGCTCTTACAAAAGGTTCTGTTATGGTGTAGCAAGAAAACCATTTTGCCGAAGTATTTTCTCATCTGACTAATGTTTATTTCCCAGCTGATTTTATCTGTTTGTCTTCAGGTCTCAGTTCCACCTGGAGCTTTGGACTGTTGGGTATTCTTGAGCTGTTTGGAAGTCTTACAAAGGATAGAAGGCTGCTGTGACAGGGCTCAAATAGATGCAAATGTTTCCCACACAGTTGGCTTATGGAGCTATGCCACTGAGAAGGTGAGCAAACACAGTGTGTTGGGGGAGTGCTGTTCCAGTGGGGAGGCAGAGAATTTGTGTGCATGGAAGAGATTTTGCACTTTTTATTGTGGAATTTAGTAGAGAGTTCTGTATATTGTCTAGGTGAGGCATCTGTGTTTATGTCCACTGTTTTCACTGTCAGATGAAGCATGGGAATAACAAGGGTGTGTTTTCTTGGTCTGTCTCCCCCTTCATCACCACTAGTTTGATTAAAGTCCATAAGGAGCTCAGTCTGTGTTGACTGAGAGAAAGACCAGTTTCAGCAGGAAAAGCTGCCCAGATTTGGATGGATTTACCACTATAAATAGAGATTCCTGCAGTGTGTTTACACAGTTTATTGTTTCTTCAGTGTGTTAGCACAGTAGTAATAGACCCCCAACTTCACTGTTACCCTTGTCATCTTGTCAAAGAGGCAAGTAATTTCCAATTTTCCAGTTACCACCCCTTACCATAAATGTTCCAAAGTGACTTTTTCAGTTTGGTTAAGCTGCTTCCCTAATTATACAAATGCCTTTTAAAGTTTCACTTATTCTGTTTCTATGAAAGAGATGATTTCTAAGGTTGCTACTCCTTTCCACTGCTGAAAAACATTTTAGAAAGAAGGCAAACTGCAGAAACTACTGAAATAGCGTGCAGTGGTCCTTGTAGATGTTTCAGAAGACCAATGTTTGCTCATCCTGTTGTCTCCATAGCCTGTAAAATATTTTCTATTTATTTTAATCATAGTTTGCTCATATTTCAGTAGGTTTAAGAATCCTCTGACTGACCCTAGGAGGTCTTACTGCAAAAGTAGAGAGGTACAATTTGACCTTGAGGAGTTACTGTTTAAAAAAAGAATAAGGGATGGGGTGTGATCAAAATAAAGGAAGCAAAGAATTGTTTGAAGTGGCAGTGGGTGCATCAGAGTCTTCCCATACTCCGTAGATGTTTCTGTGGAAGATATGTGCCCAAGCTGGAAATGTTCCTCCCATTCATCATTTTTCTAAAGCAAAGGGTAAAGGGAAGAGTTTTAGGATAATGAGCAGCAGTGAGGTGGAACAGACTGAATGCAAGAAATTTTGCAACTAGTGACAAAATCAAGTGAAGTTTAAAATAAATTCAAAAGAAGTTAATGTGCATCCCCATTTTTTATGGTGTAGAGTACTAGGACAAGGTGAGACCTTTACTCTTTTGCAGGCTTACCTTTGTAGTTGATTATTCTGAGTGAATTGGCCAAATGGCCAATAGATCTGAACTTCTTTAAGACAATATCCTTTTCTGTCTCCAGTGTTAACCAGCTGCTGTCTACAAGGGGGTTTATGGTATTTAACTCTGTTAACACTGTTAGCTGTGCTAATCTCTCTTTCAGGAAGGTTATCACCTGAATACAGTACTTGAGGTGAATTTGCAAGCTGGCTAATCTCAGTATACTGGAGACTGCCTGCATTTCTTGATTATAGAGCTTTCAGAAATAGAGATACAGTTACTAGAAGCAATCCTTGTCACAGCTGCTAAACATCTCAAGCTTTGTCCATGTTTATATGGAAAAACAGAAGGATTTATTCAAATTAGGTGTTACATATAAGGACATCTATGTATATGCACATGTTCCAGTATTGGAGTCAGTAACTTATATGCAGTATTATTCTTTAATAAATTAATTTCCAATGTGAGAATAACAGTTACTTTTGAAAGCTTCTCTACTTTATTCCCATGAAGCAACTTTAGCACAGATCCTATAAACAGCATAATATAAGAGCAGTGCAAATGTAGGAGTGTTGTCATGGAGTAAAAGGGGGTTTATATTGATTTTATAGCCTACTGAAAGCAAACATGTGATTTATTTTATAGTTAAAATCTCTGGGCTATCTGTGTGGACTTGTGTCAGAGAAGGGACCCAATTCAGAGGACCTGAACAGAACTGTGGATCTCTTAGCAGGGTTGGGAGCAGAACGCCCTGAAACAGGTACTGCCAGAAACGTAGCCATAGCTGACATTGTCTTAAATGCACAGCACAGGAATACATCAGTAATAAGAATTTCCAGGTATATATACATACATATATGTATCTACAGACATTGATAAAAGAATTTATAACAGATGAAGTTTTAATGTGTGTCTAATATTTAAATTATCAATGCAACTCTGCTGTTGTAAGTAGAAGTTTTTCCATTAATGCTCCTTTTTTGAGTATTTTAGTAAATGGTCTTGAACAGTGCCAGATTTGAATTAAGTTTTTAATACTTTCAGACAAGTATTTAAAATAGACTTATTTGAAAAACAAATGGAGCATCCTTGATCTGATGGAAATAGTTCACCTGCAGCTAGAGCGACACAAAGCGATATTATTTGAGTTGAAGTGGTATTGAGTGGCTGAACAACAACATCTCTTTACTCCTTGGGGATTCTGTCACTCTCCAAAATACTTCTGATGGGAAGAAGCTTTCAGATATTAAATATGCTAGAACAGTTAGTACCTTTGAAGCATTAGCTGACGGCTTGATGCTTCACTTGCCCTTAATGTGTCTTAATTCAGTGCTGTGGTGCCTGTTACAGTTATTTAAACTGGGGGCTTTTGTATTCTAAAATATTGACATGTATTTGGTCTGGCAAAGACCTGTAAACTGAGCAAGCTACTTTGGGAAAAACCATGGTCTTTTAAACCATTTTCCTTTGAACTACATTGTTTAAAGTAGTAAAATGTCTTTAAATGACATTATGCCTCTGTCATGCTGATTTAAAAGTCCAGCAGTGGGGAGCTGTGAGAGTATTATTACTTTTGCCATGATACAGTGTTTAAGTGGAATTGTGTGTTGTACTTGGAAGGAATGTGGAGAAGTCAGTACAGTGACTATGTTGCTGCCCTGAACATCACTCACATGTGCACGTAAAACAGCCTTTCTTGGTCTGATTTTAGAGCCTGGGGAAGGAACTGTCTCTAAGTGTTAGTGACATTTCCCATACAAAATTAATTGTAAGTTTTCTCTCTGCCTTGTACTGAAGGAAAAGCAGGATTGGGGTGGGACATGGGCAGGCTGTTCCAAGAATGTGTTTGTAAGAGACACCTTGTTCTGCTTTTTCCTAAAGCCAATGCATCACAGAGCCCTTACAAGAAACTTAAAGAGGCCTTATCATCTGTAGAAGCTTTTGAAAAACACTACTTAGTAAGTATGAGTTTTGCTTATTTATATTAGTCTTGTGTGTTCTACTGGAGTTTGAATAGGGCCAGAATTTTCAAACCTTGGAAAATACATTGACAATACAAGTCTGTGTTTCAGTGTTTTGGTAACAAAGGTTATTCCTTGCACACTGAACACAACAAGACTGGTTTGTTTTACAACCAGAACTCTGCACAGGCCCCAAGTTTCAAAGATTTGCATTACCTTTAATATTTGCAGTTATGAGCTGGATGATATTATCTCTAAGTATGTATACTTAGATATTAAAAAAGGCAATGTCATGGCTGTTATATTCTGCTATCCCAAATTCAGAATGAACTGAATCTTTCCCAGAAGGAAAAGGATGTGTGACCTCAGCTTCCTTTTAAATGGCTTAGGCTTGCATCTTGCAGTGGGTGTTATGTGGTTAAAACCATACTATTGATTTTTTTTTTTAATATATATATATTAACTGTGAGGCATTTGTGGATAGTGGGGTTGGACTGGCACAGATGGAAACATTTAGAATTCTCATTGTGCTTTTAATGTGCATCCGTATTTCCTGACAGCTCCTGTATTGAGGAGCCATTGTAATGATTTTAAGTGGTTTTTTTTTGTTGTTGTTGGGTTTTTTGTTTGTTTTGTTTTGTTTTTAAGATTGTTGAATAAAACAAAAAAGTCCTGACTGTCACAAGATTGTGTCTGGGTTTTTTTGGTGACTTGATTTGACAGTTTTTGTTGGGCTTTCTTTTTTTCCTTAAATAATTTTCATATAAAATGTCTTATATTTGCAGTGCTGCCATTACAGTTTTCTGGGGGAAAGTTGTAGGAAAAATGAACTTTATTTTTAAATTTGAAAACTAAGTGATAGTTAATTTTACAGTCTCAAAAGATTTGTTTTCTGAAGATACCAGGTTTCAGTTTTGTTTATTTTTATAAGACTAGTTGTGTAGCTGGACCAAAACTAAACTCTTCAGAGTTGGCAACTGCACCTCCTATTCAGTTACAACTTGCACCTGAGGATCTCTGCTAAATTCAGGAGTATCTGCATAAATTTAAGAAACTGAGTGGGATCTGTAACGTTTGCCAGTGAGAGTTTCCATTCCTGTTTGTATTTTTTAGTGCACTTCTATACAAATATCAGAGATACTATAACACTGTTTTCTGTGTAGTATCACATAAATATATACATTTTATATATACCCATATTTAGTCCACGTACTCAGTGAAAAAAAACATAGAACTGGTTAAAATTCCCAAACACAGCTAAGATAATTTATTTGCATTTAAAATTTTAATGATTCTTGAAAGTAAAATGCAACTTTTCAGAGATGTTGAAAGCAAGAAGTAATGAGCTCTTATAACCAGAAAAGACTTTGTTCTCATTCAATAGCTGGTCTTATGCAAATAACCTTAGAATCTTTTTTAAGACATTCAAATCTTCTAGAAACACTTTGGCTTGTACCTTAATTTTGGGGAAATGTAGCTTTTCATTTGCCTGTGTAGCTGGTGTCAAAGACTTCTCTGGTTATACCAATCTGTTAAGGCGTGACCACTGAGCTCATTGTAGGATATTGTTGTGAGTTCTTAAATGAAGAGAGAAGTGATTTTTCTACTATCCATAAGAAACTCAAAAACGGGCTGAGAAAGCTCATTTTAGGTCATTTTCCTGCCTATAGGAATAGGTGCTTTCTGACAGGTGCTCTGCCAAATAGTTAGGCTGTTGGAAGCTCTTAAGCAATTTGTTTTGAAGGATAGAGTGATTCTTAATACACTGAGTGAAGGAGAATGAGCTTCTGTGGCAGGTTGTCAGTCAAGAGAGACTGCAGGTTGGTAAATATGATCATGGAATCCCAGAATGGTTTGGGCTGGAAGGGACCTTAAAGATCATCCAGTTCCAACCCCTGCCATGGGCAGGGACACCTTCCACTATCCCAGGCTGCTCAGAGCCCCATCCAACCTGGGTTTGGACACCCCCAGAGCTGAGGCAGCCACAGCTTCTCTGGGCAACCTGTGCCAGTGCCCCACCACTCTCACAAGGAAGAATTTCTTCCTATTACCTAATCTAAGCCTACTCTCTCTCAGTTTGAAGCCATTCCCCCTTGTCTTGTCAAAATGTGATATGTTTTTATTTATCTGGCCAGAGTTTATTATATACCTGAGAAACCAGTTTGGTGGTTGAATACAGTGTGTGTTGTAACTGCAAATTTTGTGATAAGAGTTTGTTGCTGGTATTACAAGCTTAGGGCAAGGTGAGGAAGGTGACACATTGAAGCTGTGTGATTAAGCTTAAAGGTGAGTGATAAACTTCATTTTGAGATTGGGTAGCTGCAAGCAAAATTCCTTTAAGGCACTCTTGGGAAAACCATTATTCTCATTTTAACTTGGCACTTTGCATTTAATTGTATGTTTAAATACAGTTTACTTTCATACACCTAATGGTAATAGGTGCAGCCTTAGGGAAGGAACCACATACCACATTCTGGATGTGGTTGATTTGGGTTTGAGGTGTTAGTTGTGAGGCTCTGGGGAAAGCTCTAATATTGTTGTAAATATGTTCTGCTGTGATGTATCCTGGAATGATACACTGCACGATCCTGCAATGATGGTGTCATGGCAGTCACTGAGAAATAGGTGCTTTCCATAAAGAGGCAGAAGGATTTAAATGTAAATAAGTGCTTGAAACTGCATCTCATCTTTGGTGCATTTGAGTTTTCCTTACCTGATTTTTTAATAGGTTTTTTTACTTCTGATAGTTATACCACAAGTATGGGGTAATGACCAAGTAAAAGTAAAGGTTACAAACTGCTCTGTAATTGTGTGTTCAGGGCAAATGTGACTCACTCTGGGCATTTTGTTGTAGCAATTTAGTTACTGGCTATGAGTTTGTGTGAAACACCATATGGATTTATGTATTTTTAGTATCTTATAATGGTTTCTTTTCTTTTAAACAGGATCTGTCCCATGCAACCATTGAAATGTACACAAATATTGGAAGAATTCGCTCAGCTAAGCTTGTGGGAAAGGACCTGGCAGAGTTTTATATGTAAATGAATGTTTAAAATGTCTTAAATACATTAGACAAGTCTGACTATTATCCCTGGGGAAAATGCACTGTATTTAAACAGGAATTCGAAAAAGTATTTTAAAAAATGTAAACCAACCCTGTTTCAGGCTGTATTTCGGGATAAAAAAGAACATTAGCAATCTCTTTATATCAAATCGTAGTTCTCACCTCATGATTTTGAACTTCTACCTTTTACTGTTCTGTATTCTTTAGCTTCATTCTTCCTTCTAGGGAAAAAAGGGCAATGGGGTGTCATGGTCAGGAGTGCACTAGAGACTTGGAAACAAGTCAGAAGCCACATTAGGAAGCAGGCTATCGTACATGCAAAGTTATCTTAACTACGTATATGTCTGCATATAGCTAAAAAAGCCAGAAAACATGTCTCTGGACAGTAATCAGTTCCATATTTGAGGCTACCATTGCAAAAATGTTTGTTTCCCCCACTATGAAACTGAGTAAGTCCTAATTTCCAAATAGACTTTTAATGTTTATCCCTGCTGTTAAAATCCACTGAGGAAACCTCCTGTATTGCTTTTCTGTTTTATTTTGTTTCTCTTATTTAGAAGAATTTGGGAATCCTGAGTGGGGTTTTTTTTGTTTCTCTTTTTGGAAAACTTGTTTGGGTATTCTCACTTATATTCACTTAAGCAGTCTGATCTGATTGCTACACATTCTCCTAAATTAACTTAAATTTTCACCTGGGTGAATGTTAGGTTAAAAAGCTATGGTGGAACTGCTGTGTGGAGGTAAAATGGTATTTTCATCAAAGTACTTTTCTGCTTTAAAATTTTTGAATAAGCATATTTGAATATTTCTGAATAAGCATAAGCTAAGGAGCTTGAGGTGACTTTTTCCCTTGTTTTCTCTGACTTGGGATAGATCTGTATATGAAGCCTTTCATTGACATGTTATATTGACATTAATTACAGTTCTACCTGCTTAAGTGAATGGCACAAAGGTAGGCCAATAGTTACCAGCAAAATAAAGACCCCAGTTTTCACTGCACCTTGTCCTGTATTTCATGGAGCGTTCCTCTCCCATCATCACTTTTAGAAAAGGTGCAGAGAGTTTCCATGGCTGCAAAGGTTCTTACATGGCTCTGTGCCCATTTCTTTCTTTTCAAAGGAGGAAGAAAGGTCCACAGAAGGCAGAAGTCTACCTTCAGGGAGCACTGAAGACTTACCTTGCTGAGGGTTGGGCACTGCTGGTCACACACACGAGGAAGCAGCTGGCTGAATGTCAGAAACACCTCGGGCAGATAGAAAAGTATCCTCTGAAAGGCAGAGCCAGACAAATCAAGCCTGGAGAAAATTATGCTTGGGATTATTCTTCTGACGTATCTCTAACTTTTATTGAACAGCAGAGAGTGCCAAACATCAGACACCTGAGCTTTTTTGTGTTTCCATTGTTGCCGTTCATTTGGGGAGAGTTGGGTTATTTATTTTAGAATTTTTACTGTTTTAAAGTCTGGCTCACTCAACACCTTTTGCACGTGGCTGCTGCTCTCTGTTTTAAATGTGTCTAGGCTCTGGAGAGTGGTGGATCATGGACAGTGTGAATTCTGTCTTTAGTTCAACAGATACCATGGACTGTATTTTAGGACTTGTTTGTTTGGGTGTTTTTAGAACTAGCCAGACATTATACATATAGGCCTCCTTTGCAAATTCTTACATCACTTTTAAACTCTTAATTTTTTCTGCTTCAGTGAGAATGCTTATAAAGAATCTGAGCCAGTAATACTGCATTATTAGCTGAACATTTAAATGATCATTGCTATCCTCAGCACTTAAAATTTTAAAGAATGTCTTATGACTTAGTTATGGTAAGTGATGCTGTAACAGCTGGCAAATTTTCAGCCAAGTAAACTGGAATAAAAACGAATACTCGGGTTATTTAGTGCTAAATTTTGGGCAGTGTAATGCAAGACACTGTGTCTTTAACTTGCATGCTGCATTTATAATAGTCAAATAATGAATTTTCTATGCTCACTAATCACTTCAAATGGGAGGAGATTGCACAGATTAATAATGGATCATATTTTTAGTAGCTCTGCAAAAGTAATACTGAGATTCTGCAACACTCAGCTGACAGTAAATCTTCCATTGATTCTTTCCTAGTGGAAGAGTGTGGTGATGAACAGCAGGCCTTGTCTTTAAAGATTAGAAAAGCAGTACTTGAACTGTCTTGTTTGCTGTCAGACTTCTAATTGCTGTAGGTTTCTCCCTCCTGTTTCCTTAACTTCATTAGCTATCTTCAAACCAGCAGCCTTTTAGCCGGTGATAATCACTTAACACAGGATGAACGCAAAAGCTTTTGCCAAGAAATACTAGATTTTGCCAATCAGCACGTAGAGAACCAAGGTAAGTCTGGTTCTTAAATTCTTAAAACTTAAGCTGCTCTGATCAGATTGTTCCCTAAAAGTAGATTGGGAGGCTTTTTCTCACTGGGTTCATCACCTTGTGTATAACTTCTAAGCCAACATTGTTCTTTACTTGTCATCTCTGGAACATATACAAAAGTGCAACAATTAAGAGTTGTCAGAGATGAAAAAGTAATTAACATTTTCATCCTGGATGCCGCAGAGTCTTTGTTTTCCTTCAGTTATGTTTCTCTGCTTTGACAGCTCATAATTTATTGCGTGTTCTTTTTTTCCCCCATATTTCCTAACTTACCATTGTCTCTCAGTGCTGTCATGCAGGTGGCAGCTCTGTGATGATACTTCTTGCATTTTGATGTTAGGTCTGCACCCATCCACTTGCAGCTTATTATTTTGTCCACCCTCTCTCTTCTCTCTATTCTTCATGCTGCTTCAGTAATATCTTCTTGTCAGATATTAATCCTAATTCAAATTCATACAGAATTCTTCCCATCTGACCTGTTCTTTTTGATGCAGACATTTTTCTTGATGAATGGATGTACCACAATATGTTATTTTAGACTTGCCTTTTAATTAAGTTTTTGTACTGCCTCAGTGTTGCTTTTGGAATGTAGAAAAGAAAGTGGAAACTTCTGTGGTAAAGCTGCTGGCTCAAGGCACCGGCCTGATTATTAGATTCTTAAATGTGTACTTGGTCTTGATGCTTTGGGAAATTTGTCACTTTTATGCTACTGTGTTCATGTAGAACACTTTCTGTAGTAGTGAAGTGTTCAGCTTCTGCTTGAGCAATCTCTCCTAATTTAGTTCTTTTTAATAGAACTAAATTAGCCTGGATACTGGAGTTGTAGTATAAGCAAGTGTTAGAAAACAAATCTCAGCATCTTTAAATCTTCTGCAAGATAAAAAAATACTAAGTATTGATTTGTTGTGAAATGTCATTGATCCATTTAATTCTAGGGGTTACATTTTTTTAAGAGAAGAGATTTGCTAAGCTCCAGCAGCACTGCAGAATAATAAAATCCCTGTTTCTGTGTTTCCAGGTCAGAAGGTTATATTGCCTATGCACTCCTTCGCTCAGCTGAAGACTCTCCATTTCGACCCCCCAAATGCTGTTGTCCACGTGGGTGGAAAGTTGTCTATTGAGTTGACTTTGCTGAGCCAAATGCCCATCCCTGTCCAAGTGGATCAGATTGCCATCCACGTCCACTTCAGCGTTGAAAAGAACAGCTACAGGAAAACAGCCGAGTGGCTCACCAAGCACAAAACCTCCAATGGTGTTATCAGCTTCCCCAATGAAATCACAGGCTTGCCTTGGTCGAGGAACAACTTGCCAGCGCTGGAGCTTTACGAGATGTACGAGAGGAGTCCCTCAGACAACTCCTTGAACACAGCAGGAATCATCTGCAAGAACGTGCACATGCTGCTGCGAAGGCAGGAGAGCAGCAGCTCGCTGGACGTGCCCTCGGGGCTGACTTTGGAAGATGGGGCTCATGTGTTGAAATGCACCAACTTAATACTGCAGCCAGGGGACAATAAAATAACATTCAGTATTCAGGTATGTTCTTTATAGTCTGGTGAGCGAAGCGCTCATAAAAGAAGAACTAAAAACACTGAGGCTGAGGAAGAGCTTGGTGGCACCTGTGCTGCTTCCTGCAGCACATTTTGGATGGTCCATTCCCCTTATGGCTTTTTTTTTTGCTGTTTTACACCTTCATTTTACAGAATCTCTTGAAGGGATGTTGTGTTTCTGCTAAAATTTACAGACGACTCTTCTATTTGAAATCATTTAAGTCAGCCTTCCAAAAGTTATTTTAAACATCTTGATTATTGCTGCTAAAGATTAAACTGATAAATTCCTACGTAATGGAGTGTACTGCTCATGAAGTCTGCCTGCTCCGTTAAGCTCCTTCAGAATAATGTCTGAAAATTTTGATGAAAACCCTTTTTCCATCCCTTTAATAAGAGATTGTGTGTTTAAAAGTGGTCATTAGCCTGTTCTTCACTGCAGAGGGTCGCAGAATACTTTTTCACTGCAAGAAGTGTGACAAAGTTAAGCTCAGCTACAAACATTTGAATTTAGATGCTAGAATTAAAAATTTCCCCCAGTAGTCATCTTATTCCCATAAGAAATGAGAAGACAAGAACATATGGATTCTCTGCTATAGGAAGACGAAATTTGCATGAACAAATGTGAAAATACAATGTCACCACTCTAAATGCCACTCTCAGAATTTGTTTTACAGTCCTGCTTCTGCCATGTAGTGCTGGATGTGAAACTTCCTCCAGTTCCCAACTTACACACACACTCTGAGTCAGCTTAATACTTGGAGTAGTCCTTGCTTCCTCCCTTTCTTGCCCCAGCAAGCTAAGTGCTCCCAGAAATTGCTGAAATATTTAAGGACAGCAGTGCTCATCACTTCTGTTCTCACTGTACTGCTACTGTAAGCACAGTGAATTGGCAATTGGCAGTCCTGAGCCCCAGAGCTCTTGGTTGTGGTGGTGGATTTGTGTGTTTTGTTGGTTTTGTGGGTTCTTTTTTTTAAACTGCTCCTCATTCTGTGGCCTTGCACTTTGCTGGTCTTGTGGTTTGTTTGCTTGTTTTAATGAAATGGAGAAAGGCATTTACCTGCTGACTTAGTCCTAGGAGGTGAAATGCTAAGCATTTTCAAAAGTGAGACTCCACCATTCATTTGGCATTCCAGGAGTGGGAGCTTTTGGCCTCAAATGTCATCTTGTTCTGTCCTTTGGGTTTCTTTAGATACTTTCCATCTCCCTGCCCACCTCTGTAACCATTTATGGGGAAGTATTTTGTAGAGTTCAATGCTGCAGTAATAAACACCAGTGTAGGGAAAATTTGGGTGAGAAAACACCGAGAAATTCAGTGCAGCATGTGAGTGATTAACAAGAGATGGGGCAGCACAGCGAGGAATGTGACAGGTGTTTCAAGCCTTTGTATTGGGTTTTGTGTTTGGGTATGGATGCTGTTAAGAGAGAAACTGGTTTGCAGTCACATATGGTGCCTGCTGGCTTTGCCATTTTCTAATTGGTTCACATTAGCTGTGGTCCCCTTGTGGTACTTTTTTAAACAGATTTTGAAATAAGATTCTACATATTTCCTCTTGATGCCTAAAAATTGATAACTAGACAGAGGTGGGCAGGAGCTTTCTTTAGCATATTTAGGTGCTCCACACCTGAGATTTTAATTTTATCCTTTTTTTTTTAAAAATATTTAAAATTTTCTGTCTTGTCTTAGAACTTTGTTTAGAGTGAAGCTTTCCACAGGCTCACATACTCTGCCTTTCCATTCCTCCAGCACTGGGGCAGAAAGCACTCGCAGGTATCTCAGAGTGGAAGTTGAGCTCAAGTTCCTCCTGATACAATGTGGAATTGCAGTCATGTCATTTGAACTTCCTAGTGACCTGATTTTTTAGGTTTTTTATCCTTTCAAAGGATTGGGACAAATTAATGGGATTTGGACTTGTCAGAGGCCTTGGTGGGTGGAAATGCAGTTTTCTGTAAAATAAACGTGCATGTAGGCTGGATTTCAGATGAATGAGCCTTACTACAAGGAGGTTGTTAAGAGACTGTTCTTGGCAGGCTTGGTGGGATCTGAAATGACAGGAGAAGAGGTATGGGTGAAAAGCTCTACTTTAAGTTGGCCTGGTTCTGCCATGCATCTGGTGGCTGCTGGAGGATGGACAGCCTTACAATTAAAATTTTCCTATTTTCTGAGCATTCCTTTCAAGAAAAGAGCTTTGCTTGGGAACGCTGCTCGGGGTGAATCCTACAACACAGTGGTTTAAAGCGTGACTTACCTGTCCTTAAAGGGAAGTTCTGAGCACTGTATATTACGAGATAACATGATGAAAGCTTCTCTAGATTTGAACTGCAGTATTTACAAAAATATTTATTGAAAACCCATTGTCACTGTAGTAATATCCCTGTCACTTCTACTGGGTTACACAGAGGATAGAAACTGCTGACAACTTGTTTTCTAAGTTTTCTTACACTAATGCTTAACTGCACTACTGCAGAAACTGTGACTGTGCTTCTACAATGCAGAGGGAGTTTGATTCTTTCTGTAAATCTTAGACTGATGATCAGTATTATTTATGCTGATAACAGTATTTCAGTATTTTTTTTCAAGCTTTAAAAGAGTTCAGAAGGCACTGTCTGACTTTGTAGACCAATATTCCCATCCCGTGTTAATATTTAAAGTATGTATATATCTTATGAAAGAAAGACTTCGCTCATGCTTTTCTGTTTATAAAGTTTTCAAGGGCTAAAATGTAGTGACTTTTTAATATCAAAATGCATAATACTGAATTTCAGTCAGCATTTTCTATGTAAATAATCGTGAGGTTTGAATGTTAAGTTGTTATAACTTTTCTCCTTAACTTCTAGACTTACTCTTTAGATTTAATTATACCCAGCACTGTTATTTACATATTACATTTGGTAAAGTGGCCCATGGAAAAAGAAAACACTTCCCATTCCCTAGCAGTAGTAACAAAGAGGAAATAGGATCAAAAATAAAAGTGCTTGCAGATGGTACAGATCTGCTTTTTACATTATTAAAAAACATAACAAATCCCATTATTCAGGGTAAGGGAAGAGTTTGAAATTAAATATGCATGTACGACTTTTTGTGAACTTGTGCTCAGGGGAATGTATGAAATCAATAGCTTGAGCTGAAACCTGTGCCTTATATAAACTGAAAAATTTTACGATTCTTTTTTATGAATTAGCTAAATAAGCACAGGTATCACTTAAGAACTTAATCATATAATTATTTTTATGTGTGTTGCACTTGGAGGGGAACCCACCAAGAAACAAGACAAAAAGCACCCCAGAATAACAAACGGACAGCATAGCTGCTATGTTAGTTATTCTGATTATTAGTACTTTGTAGTTATGTTGTTTTTTCTTGAATCAGCCAACACTCTCAAACTTGAATCTTAGTGGGGCAAAAGGTGCTCCTTTGTGGAAATCCTGTCCTTTCCTCAGAAAACAAGTCTGCTCTTTTAATTTACGAGTTCAAAGCACCCCATGAGAACGAGCAGAACACAAGCTGTTCTTTAGCCAAGGGCTTGTTCCAGGAGTGTTTCCTAAACTGAAAAGGGCATTCCAATGTTTTCTTCCCAGGCCAAAGAACCCGGGACGTACACACTGAGGCAGCTGTGCACTTCAGTGGGGACAGTACAGTTTGTCCTGCTGCACATCTACCCCATCGTGCAGTACGACGTGTACTCGCAGGAGCCCCAGCTCAAAGTGGAGCCCATGACTGGTAGGTACAGCTGAAGCTGTTTTCATGATTCCTGCTGTGCTCCTGGGGGACTGCAGAAAGAGCTTTCTGGCCTAAGTACGACTCAGATTTGCCTTGGAGTGTAAAATACATCCTCGCTTTTCAAATTGGCCATTAGGTGTGTTCTGTCAATAATGGCTGGTTTCCAACAACTAATTCCAGTGCTTGGCTCTGGATGCGGAGTGTGACTTTTGAACCTAAATTTGAACATGTTGTGTCACTTAAATACCAGGTGTGATCTGAGCTGCTTTATGTATTAGAAGTGAATATTTAAATTTTTAATTGACTGAGCTCATTATCGGTTAAGTTTGTGATTGCAGAATCAAAGAATGAAATAGTTTGGAAAAGACTTCAAGTCCAACCTGTGACCAAACGACACCGTGTCAACCAGACCATGGCACAAAATGCCACTTCCGGTCTTCCCTTAAACACCTCCAGGAATGGTGACTTCACCACCTCCCTGGACAGCCCGATCCAATGTCTAATCACCCTTTCTGTGAAGAAATTCCTCCTAATGGCATTCTGCAGTCCCTTTGGTGTTTACAAGAAATACATAAGAACTGGGATTCTCTACTAGAGATGATAATATAAACTTAGTAAAAATGAATGCTAAATACATCCATTGCTTTCAGGGCCAGCTGAACATTACTTGCTGTAGAATTTATTAAAGTTTATAAATGGAAGTTAATAGTGATTTTGTTTTCAGGCTATTAAGTGTGGCAGCTGAGGAGTTAATATGCACCTTGTGCTGTCATTCCAGTTACAAGGTTTGCAATGTGTGGGTGATGGAAGGACAGGCCTATTGGGCATTAATCAAATCAGCTACCCCTATGAAATTGATAGATGTGATTCTGTGTGCATTGTGGCATTCTTGTTACGTTGATTATGTAAATACAAAGTGAGTATGACTGGCATCACAGGTGCAAAAATACAAAGCTGTCTGCAATCTGGAGAGCTTAAACTGTTTAGTAAATTCTTTGGGGTTATTGTATTTTGCTGAATTCTGTGCTGCCAGAACTACACAGTATGTGAGCCAGCTCATCTAAGTCATCCAAGGTACAGTGGGTTTGGGCACTCAAAACAACTGGTTTCCCCACAGGACGTGTCTGTATTGGGTTTAATGTCTTGTATAACACCAAAATCTCACGCTTGTAAGTTATCCTAAGGTGTGCCAAACTGTCTGCTAACAAGCCTTAGCCGTGCATTGTAACTATCTTCTGGAATCTGTTAACAATTTCTGCTTTCTCCTTCAGAGAGCCTTTTGGCTGGCATTCCCCAGAAGGTGAAGTTCACAGTGACCACTGGTCACTACACCATGAAGAGTGGGGACACGCTGCAGCTCAGCAATGCTGATGCCATGCCCATCCTATACCATCCCGAGAGCAAGGCAGTCATCTATTCCAACACCAGGGGTAAGCAAGGAAGGAAAAAGGAAGAATCTTTAAAAGGCTGGAAAAGTCAGTAATCCTGAAGTAAGCTTGCAGTGTATTATGAACACTGACACTGTCTTTTTCAATAGTCATTATGAAGGACAATTTTAGGGACTTGCATCTGAGTACTTCAGTGCAAGAAAGGGCTTAAATTTTCACCCTCAACACAGTACTATGAACTCTTAAACTGTCCAGCTAAGCTTGCTCTACTTTAATGGATGAAATGCAGAAAGGCACGGTGAAATTGCTGCTGGTGACCAAAAATGCTGATACCTGTGTGTGTCCAGTAAGTTGCAAGTTTGCTTGAAGTGAAATTTTGAGACCAAGAAGATTGTAAAAACTTCAGTAAGAGTGACATGATGGGATAAAGTAGCTCTTTAGCTGGCTTGAAGTTTGTTATCACATTGTCCTCTTAGTTCTTCCTTGAACATGGGAGGGGGCTATTTATCCCATGGAATGTGCTGGTTAACCTCCCGACAGTTTAAGAAGGACAGTGTTACTCCTGGGAAGCAGTGAGTAGCAGTGGTATTTAAGATGTGAAGATTCCAGCTCCTTTGAAGATGTGGAATTTTACCACCTGGTTACTCATTGCTGATTTTGCAAACTTGGGGATCTTGCTGGGAAGTGGTTATGGCATCACATTTTTCCATTGTTTCTTCCATTCTACACAACTATAGAAAAGATCTTGGAGTCATCATTAAGGATTCAGTCTTCTGAGAAGATCACAAGCATCAGTTTGCCAGTGGCTCCTGCATATCATGTGATTGAATTTGAACTGGAAGTCATGTATTTGCCATCAGCCACGGGATCTGCAGTGGAGAAAGAAAATACTGTAAATAAAGAAAATCACAGAAAAAACAAAGAGAAGCAGAAACAAGACAGCTGCATGGCTACTGTTGATCAAAAAGTAAGTTGTTGTTTAATGTTTTTATTGTGAAATTTATTTGATCACAGGAGTAGACACTTCACAATATAAAATGTTGGTGATGGGGAACTTGCTTGTATTTTCCCTTAGAAGATGTACATGCAAAAAATCATAGCAAATATTACAGATAAAAAGAAATTGTAAACATAAGCAGAAATATACACTATGTTTAATACATTGCCAACTGTTTCCCTGGCTAGTAATGTGGGTTTTAATGTTCTAGCACTCAAAGTATATAGCGTGAAGGATACGGTGTCTTTGTAAAAGATGGTGTGGTGGTTTTTAAATTCTGATTCATGGGAAGCATATTTCTTCCACTTGCAAAGAATCTTGTTGAGGTACTGAACACTGTAATGTCACATTATTTAGTTGGAGGTAACTTTCTTTCATAATTTTTATTATGAAGGGTGAATAAAATAAGTAGTATGGAAATAAACTGTTCAACTGATAGAAAAATGATCTTGGAACCATCATCTTTCACAGTGTTACTCCCTGTTAAAATTGACCAAGTGTATCCTTGTGTGTACAGATCTGGACAAAAAGGAGTAGCTATAGATCAGCATTGCTAAAATGTGATTTGACAAAAGTTTGGGTTTTTTTCAGCATGTAAAATATGTTATTAAATGTATACGCTTTATAGTTGGAAGAATGACAGCATTCACTTCAGGAGAAATTCTTCAGTCAAATGTGCTGCTTCAAATTAAACAAAATATACATTAAATAATTTTTTAAAATATTTTGAATTTGAATTTAATGTATTAAAGTATTATAGAGACATTGAAGTAACATCTTAGAGCAATTTATTTAATACTGACCTTTACCAGGTTATTGTATCAAGATGCTATTGGTATTTTTAGTGTCCTTTTACCTTTCTTCTATCCCCCTTCCTTTGTTTTTAGTCTTCAGAATTGTTTGTCAGTTTCTATTGGAAAAGCTGCTTTGATATTTCATATCCCACTCACAGGCAATCAAAACCCTAGTATTTTGTCAGATTAGTTGTTAACATACTGGGGGGTTTTTTGTTTTGTTTTGTTTCTTGTTTCTTCTTTCCAGTCTGGATTCATTAGATGTAGACACCTAATGAGAAAAGTTTTGATTAGAAAGGAAAAGAAAAGCAGAATCATTATGCCAAAGACCATTATGGATAAGAACTTTGTTCCCTTTTTTCCTTTAGGTGACCATTGATTGTCCTTGGTCGATTTACTCCACTATTATTGCATTAACATTCTGCATCCCTTTTAATGCCAAGCATTCCTTATTGTCAGCTGGCAAACGGTAATGTACTCATTAACTATTTATTGCTTTTTTCATCTTATAAAATATGGAGCTGGAGTTTCATAAGGAATATTTATAGCAGCCTTTTTTATATATATAAGTTGAGCTTTTATTACGTTCCCACTGGAAGCATGTGCATTTCCTCTGGTATTCTTTCATGACAATAAAACAAATCCGTGGTTTCAGCTCTTTTGGAAATAAGACCACAAGATGAACCAAGCTAGCCTGTTTCTGTGTAGTTATTTGGTTTTGTTTAATGTGAAAGAGGGTGTTTTGCAGCCCTGTTTTATGGACATGGACTCTTTCAATGTAACTGTTCAGCTTTCATTGAACAAACTATGTCGCGTTTTTCAGGAAATATGTGCAAGTCTGTGTACAGAATTTGTCAGAACTCTGTTTCCAGCTTTCAGACTACGACCTAAAAAATTCTGCTGACTGTAGAGATTTGCAGCTGGTACCTCTCAACCCTGCATCTCAACAGGTAACATTCACTTGGTGGTTTATGAGCTCATTGGCAGTGCAGGTAGATGCCAGGTCTTGTTGGTGAAATTATTAGCACTGCTTCGTCCCGTAGATTTTGTAGTAATGAAGGCTGATAGCTGAGTTAGGTAAGACCTTTTAAGTCCTCCAAGTAAATTGATTCTTAGCGATGCTTTGCATGGCATTGACACTTGTACATCTCAAAATAATTCTATAACTTGCAAAGATTATTACGTAAGTTTTCATTTGCCTCATGCAAAGGATTATATACCTGCTTGAGCAACAGCTATAAAAATGTGATGTCACTGGTGACATTTAATTTATTCATCTTATGGCTGCAGTTTGTCATTAGGTTTTAGGAAAAGAATCAGGTAGAAACTCTTTTCAAGTTAAATGCAGTTGTAAACTAGTTCAGTTGCAGAACAGTTTCTTATCATGGAATGATTTGGGTTGGAAGGGACGTTAAAGATCATCCAGTTCTAACCCCCCTGGCATGGGCAGGGACACCTCCCACTAGACCAGGTTGCTCATTAATTTGTCATTCTTGGTGCCTAGGAAAACTCTGTAAGAACATATTATTAACATTATTAAAATTTTCTCTTGGTTAAAATATTTTCCAGGCACATTATAATGTGAAGTGTTCCCCTTTGAAACATTTGATTCTGACAGTGAAATCCCTCCTTTTAAACAGATGTACATTGTGGAAAAAATAATTCACTACTAGTTATTTTGGTTGCACATTTCCCTAATTATTCATTCAGTTTACTTTTACAAACTGTATTAATGCCAGAACAGACAAACATATGTATGTGCATTTTCACTTGTTTTTCAGAGGAAGGAAGGAGCTAACACTCTAAACCTTTTTTTTTTCCAGGTTGTATACAGTAAGCAATCAATATTCTTTGTATGGGAATTGAAGTGGACAAAAGAGCTTCCTCTCTCCTTGCAGTGCCTGTTTTCAGTCAGCTTTTGCCCAGCTACCTCTGAAGAACAGTCTCTTACCCTGAAGCCGTTCACTTATGAATTCCAAGTGGAAAATTTTTTTGTAAGTACTCTTCTAAGTATAGCACATCTTGACTGAATATGGTTTCCTAATATATGGACAGGGAAGGCCAAGAAATATATTGGGAAAATCCTGTTTACATCATGAGATTGTTGCCTACTTAAAATCACTGGAAAACCAGTTTGTGAATGATACAACTGCAGCCTGATGTGATATGGTGGAATCATATCCTTGCCATAGGAATGTGGTGGTGGCCATAACACTTGATCTTGTTCCATTTTTTTTGTGTGTGTTTTCATCTTCCTGGATTTGTGCCATGGAAACTGTAGAATACTGAGCTGCTTTTTCCCTCCTGGCTTAATATTGTGCTCTCCAAAGCAAATTGCATTTTCCAAAAAACCTGTGCTATTGAAAGCATCTGAGTTGTTTTTTGCAGTTCTTGAGATGAGCTCCTCTAATGAAATATTTAGAGTTTTCTAGGCCATTATCTTAAATGTTTATTCTTTCCCTTTATGGACAAACCTTTTATTCCTTTGATCAGCTATGAAGCTTATATGCCAGGTAGAATTCCATTCATAGGAGCTTATATCAACAGTATTTAATCTCATACCTTTTGTGATGATTGGGTAAAAATTAGCATAATGAGAAAACTCATTTGATTAAATCCTTTTTGTCTGTGTTTCCTACTTGCTTATTCCTAACTGGCAATGGGCAATATTTTAGCTGCCTGTTTACCTCCTTGGTACCTGTATCAGCACTGGCTGTGTTAAACAGTGGAGGTTTTTCGTAGGAATTTAATTTTGTAGGAGCTGAAAATAAGGTCTTTGATGTGGGCACTATTATTTGGGGGACTGTGATGGGAGGAGGGGTGAAGTTGTTCTCCTGTATTACTCAGAATTTGAGTGATATGTCTGTAAAAGGAGGAGCTAAGAAACTAATAAAAATTAAATAGTAAGATTGGTGTCCATTTAGAGCATTGAAAGGCTGAATTAAAGTACAGAAGTGATGGGGAAAAAATTGCATGCTCACTGCTAGTATCAAAAATAGATTGAATCAAATTTGGTTTGATTACCTGATCTAGTGGAAGGTGTCCCTGCCCATGGCAAGGGGTTGGAACTACATGATCTTTAAGGTCCCTTCCAACCCAAACCATTCCAGGGTGCCGTGGTTTTCTTAAACTGAACAAGATAACGAAGTGAACATTTTCTTATAACTGATTCTTGCATTAAAGAGATTTAACAGGATGTGGCTCTTAAATGTAAAGTTAAGTTTTTACTGTGTCAGTTGTCCAGTTCAATTTAAACACAAGTAAAACGCCCCTGTTTTCTTGGTAACAGCACTGTTTTCTTCCTGACAGACAATGTATCATGTGAAAACTGAGATTTTCCCACCGTTGGGGGCAGAGTACTGTAAAACAGGCTCACTCTGCTCTTTAGAGGTGTCAATCACCCGACTTGTTGAACTCTCAGAGGTTGACAGAGATGAAGCATTAACAGAATCAGATGGATATTGCACAACAAAACTTATGTATGAAGGTAAGAGTATTTTTCTTTAAAATTTCGCAGTACTTTTTTCTTGGTAATGGCACCTGCCAGGCTTCATATGGCATGTATTCTTGTATTGTGGGTACAGCTGCTCAGTAAAGCAGTTTGCATTTTGCTAGACTGAGAATATTTTATTTTTGACTCCTTAATCTGTCCTCCAGTGGAATATAAATGCCCTTCAGATTGGATGAATACTTGCTTGAGGCCTAAATATAGTCCCTTTTGTGTAAAGTTGTTTTCAGACCTTGCACAGCTCTTCACACATAAGAGCTGGTGGGCTTTTAGATGTTGCTAAAATGCGAATTTTGAAAATAAACTACTGTGAGGGTTCTCCATTTTTCACAACAGATCTTTTACAGTGTTTGCTCTTTATGCTTGCAGTTGTTGACAACAGTAGTAACTGGGCAGTCTGTGGAAAAAGTTCTGGAGTGATATCTATGCCTGTAGCACCTCGAGCAACTCACAAAGTCCACATGGAAGTGATGCCACTGTTTGCTGGAAATCTGCCTTTCCCTGATGTCAGATTGTTTAAATACCTCCCTCACCATTCTGCTCACTCCATGCAACTTGATGCTGGTAAGGAAGGCTTTCTTGGCTATGTGGCTGCTTACAGAAATTACTCTGCTTCTCCTGTGCTCTTTTGTAAAGAGAAAAGCAGGGCGAGAAATATATTGGCCAGGTACTCATAGGTGTCTTTGTTACTCACCTTCACTCACAGGTCTGATTTGAAAAAACTTATAAAAACTTATAAAATGTTGCTTATAAAACATAACTTTGAATTTGAGCTGCCACCTTAATCTATGAGGAGGAATGATAAATGCATTGTTTTCTTACATTTCCTTTAAAAATTAGTTTGAAAAGTAGTTGTTACTGTTATGGAAGTCTCTTCCTTGATTTATAATCAAATGAAAACTATTTGATAACCCTCTAATCATGTAGTTTCATTTTCTGTAACTTGGACATCTAGTGTGAAGTCATTAGCCTTGGATTTTTTTCCCAGTTTTTAAGGGATTAAGTACAAAATAAAAAAAAAAAAAAAAAACCTGATAAAAATTTGTGGCACATAAACCAGATTAGATGAAGAGTTTAAATTACCATAGCCATTTAGAGTATTTATCTGTACTGTCAAGTAGTCCCAGGGCTTAGTGAGAATTCACTTGTGCAAGCAACATCAGCTGAGCTTCAGGAACTGCCAGTGTCCACCCTTCTAAGCCTGGGACAAATGTGAGGTAATGCTACTGAAATTTTCCTCTGAGGACAATGTCATTCACTCTGCTACATCTGATGCTGGCCAAAAGTGTGCACAGGCTGTGACCTCAGCAGTAGCTGTGAACACCTAAGCTGACTGTGTGTCTGAGCCCTGAAATGATATTTTAAGTTGTTCTGTCAGTCCCTAGAATAAAATTGTGGGGTTTTTTTTGGTTTTAAACAGATAGCTGGATTGAAAACGATAACCTATCTGTGGACAAGAATGTGGATGATCAAGCTGACAGCAGCAGCATCAGGAGCAGAGGCAGCCTGCATTCCACAGCCAGCGGGGAGCACAAAGGTTTGCCCATGCCCCGGCTCCAGTCCTTCTCTCCGGGTCAGGTTTTCAACAGCAGCACGGGAATGCAAATCCTGGTCATTCCCAGCAAGGACGACCACGTTCTGGAAGTCAACGTCACGTGACGACTCGGTTTGGAAACGAGGAACACAAAGACCCGTTAGAAACTGGATATGAAAGCACTTTAAAGGATAATGACCTGATTTAGTCTTCGTTGTAACATTAACTCTAAGGAGACCTATGGCACTCGACGTGTACTGGCCATGGAAGCACCAGACAATTGTATCAATTTAAATGTACAGTGAAGCTTGTGTCAGCTAGTTTTATTGCCACTTTAGTATGTTTTGTGTAAGCTATTGGGTTTTCTCCCTTCAGTCACATCCTGCATCAAAACACAGGACAACAAGAGCAAAGAAATCCAAGCATTTGGACCACTTCTTTATTTTCTGTCGGGCAGCTGAGAGATTTGTTTCATGCTTCCTACATATTTTAGAATGTAGAGTTGGATGATATAATTATCCAAGTCTTGAATTTCTATGTAATAATTTCCAGGCTTTTCCACACATGTGCCAGAAACATAACAGAGCATACAACAGCACATTCACTGGTGTGACAGTTGCTTTTCTGGTTTGGTTTTTTGTTTGTTTATCCTTGTTAATTCCTGCCATTGCAATTTTATATTAAACTTCCATCATTTCCGTACTTAGATGCATGGAAGAGCTACTGCTATAAACAATCTTAACTGAACAAAATTCCTTAATTTTCTGAGGCTTTCTCCTTCACAGAGTAGACACTGTGATGTCACATATTATATGATTTTTTTTTTTTTTGAGGGGTGGGGGTTGGGTCATCCTCTTGCGTATTTCTTACCAAAGAAAGATATTCATAGAATTTAATAATAAATTATTTGGCTTATTGAGTTCCCAGATTAATTTCTTTTATTACCATTTCCAAGTGGCTTCGTTTGTTGCCCCAATTTTTAAATTGGGGCAAAAATTTCAGTATGATGTGATACTTGAAAAGTCAACCTTTCATCACAAAGGCTTAGTGTAATTATTACTGATTAGAGGCCAGAATTCTGCATTCATGATGAAAGAAAGAGGTTGGTTTGATATAGGAAAGCTTGCAGGTGTAGAATAATCATGAAGCAAAGTTAAAACATGTAACTTAAAGAATTTCATTATTTATATCTGAAATGTAAATACAAAAAAAATGTAAAAAAAAAAGGTGTAATTTTTGTGAATGTTGCAAATCCACCTGTGACTGGAAAAATTACAACTTCTTCTGATGTCCTGCTTCTGATATTGAAACTTGTGCATTTAATGTGAGAATGACCTTTTCTACTTGCAGATCTATAATGGTGCGTTGTCAACAAACTCCACAGAGGAAACTGCCCCGTGTCAAATATTTGTCAGTAAAACTAAAGTGAGGAGCTGCTCATTAGACAAATTCATTGTTAATATTCTTTTCTAAACTCAGCTTCTGCAAAATTATAAAAGGGAAATAAAAAACAAATCTTCTTTCCAAAAAGAACAGAAATTAATTGGAAAAAACACTGCACTGGTCTAAACTTTTTTTAATTATTATTTTTTATTTAAAACAAAAAGTCTAAATAGATGGATGAAGTAGACCTGCTAGCTGAAAATGTTCTTATTATGCATCTTCTTTCTGTGAAGGAATGCCCTTTCTCTGTGGAAATCATACCATTTTATTCTGGATAAAACCCAAAGCATCATTTAGTGCGAATGACTGCTGGGATTCTTTGACTGGAAAAGGTAACAAGTTAGTGACTTTGACACTGCAGGTATTATTAATTCCATTTTCATGGTTTGCTATTAAATCATTTTTCACATTGTTCTGTAATATACTGTTAGATTAAACACATTGTACTAAGATTGTTTAATGAAATTGTAAGCGTTACAGTTCTAAATATACATGTTTTAAAAAGAAATCAACTCCTCTGCTGCTCTGACTTCTACTTTTTTGGAAGGAGTGATTGTTTCATCAGTTTTAGCCAAGGCTACGGTTGTTTGCAAAGATCAGATTCATCGCCTGGTGTGCAAGGAGCCAATAATTACACCCTGGAGAGAGACTTTGATTATTTATTTACTTCAGAGTTGCTGGGTGCTCAGTGGTATTCCACAAGTCAAGCACAGCCCTCTGGACTTCCTGCACCATTATTTACACACAGAAATTCAGTGTCAGTAACCTCCCAAGAACAGTCCCTCTCTTACCAATGGTTAGTAATTTCCATACAGGTTGTGTACTCCCAGCTGACTTCTACACTTGCTCAGGAGAGGGACCTTCACCTGGGCAGGGTCTTGTTACCCTGCAGGTGTGATTTTTAGTATTACAATGAAGATGGTTCAGCTACCGGGGAGATGGAGCTTGAGTCCTTTGCCAAGTTGACAATATATACATAGACATATATCAGCATCTTGATTTACTACATCCTTAAAGCTTGTTAGCTGCAAGCTGTCTGTGTGTCCACCCCACTGCCCCAGTGAGACACACAGACAGGCACATCCCACCTGTCATTATCCTCCTCCTGCTTCACTCCCTGGATCCTGTCCTGTTTGGGAGCTGTGGCCTGGCTGTAGAAGCCTGGACAGTATGGAGTCAATGGATTGTTATGCCTCAAACACCCATGGCCATTCAAGAACAGGGTGGGGGCCACAGGAAGGTAGAGCAACAACTTTCTGGTGCCAGTTCTGTTCATGTCCAGGGTGACCACACAACACACAGTGAAGGTGTAGAAGTGGGGTCAGGGACTGAGCAAGACCAAGAGACGGGGAGTGAGACTACCAAGGACCCCAAAGCATCTCCTGACACTATTGAGGAACTCTCCATCAGAAGAAGGTGGATGTGTCAGTGTTGCCTCAGACAGGAAGAATTCCTTCCCTGGGGAAGGATCTAGTAGGTGTTCTAATGCTCACTTGAATGTATATAACCCAAGGAACTTCCTGTTTCCTGGGTCCCTACCCGCAAAGGATCAAGACTCACCTTCACTGACCAAGGGACATTGAAATTACAATCCAGCCTCATTGCTGCATCCACAGGTGGTGATTGATACTTTTTCACTATCTACTTTTAACCTTCTTTCTTTATGTATTTTGTGATATATTTATACTTTTATAGAAAATAACCAAGCCATCCACACACCACCTCTCTACTGCAATTGTAATTGTTTTAAAGTAAGCCTGCCTCATCTACACACAGGTCAGTGTCTTTTCCCTCTAATTACGGAACAACAGAATTGTCAGGGTTGGAAGGGACATCTGGAGATCATCCAGTCCAATCTCCCCTGCCCAGGCAGGGTTAACTGGAGCAGGTGATACAGGAAGGCATCCAGGTGGGTTTCGAATGTCTCCAGAGAGGGAGACTCCAGGACCTCCTTGGGCAGCTGCTCCAGTGCTCTGACACCCTCAGTGTACAGAAGTTCTTCCTCATGCTGAGGTGAAACTTCTTTTGGTTTTATGGCCATTGCTCCCTGTCCTGTCCATGGGCACCCCTGAAAAGAGCTTGGCACTATCCTCTGACACTCACCTTAGAGACATTTATATGCATTGATGATGCCTTGATGCCTAAGGATTTTAGTGTATTTTGCAGATTTTTAGAATTACATAGATTGAATGGATTTTCCTAGGTTGCTCATGTGTTTAGATGGTGCTCAGAGATCACCGAGCACTCTCTCACACATTCCTGAGCTTTCCCAAGGACACCACTTTGAAGAAGCACCTGCAAGAACAGCTTGAAGACAAAAGAGAAGGCCCAGAGCCCTTGGGGAGGCTCCGAGGGGCAGTTCTGGGCTTTCTGAGGGGAAACGGGTACTAGGGTTGGGTTTAGGTATCATACATGCTAATTACTGAAAGTTATAAAAGTTGTAGCATCACCAAACCATCGTGGATGTGCACCCGGAAGCTTCCAAATAAAGCTTTTTCTCTATCTCCACCAAACATAGAACCACCTGGGTTGGAAGAGACCTTCAAGATCATCAAGTCCAACCCTAAGGTTGTTTTAAACCTTTTCCCCAGGAATTCAGGCATCAAATTCCAAGATCAAGTCCAACACTAAGGTCGTTTTAAACCTTTTTTCCCAGGAATTCAGGCACCACCCTCCCAGCCTTCCTTCCTCCGGGCTGAGCAGGCCCAGCTCCTGCCGGCACCCGGGAGGGGTGGATTTATTACCAAGAGTTACAGCATTCCTGCCCCGGGGAGGGTGACAGGAGGGAGACCAAGGTCCACAGAGGCCGCAGACCCTCCCTCAGGGCAGACACTCCAGAGCCATCTGGACACAGCGCGGTGCTGCGATCCGAGACAGTCCCAGCCGACCTGACCGCCCTGCGGGTCTGTGGCCGGGGACACGGCCGGGATTGTCCCTCTGTGGCCGAGGGGGACACAGTCTGTCCCGTTGTGGCCGGAGAACACGGCCCACGGTCTGTCCCTCTGTGGCCGGGACACTGACCGGGGTCTGTCCCTCTGTGGCCGAGGGTTTGTCCCTCTGTGACGGGGACAAGGCCCAGGGTCTGTTGCTCTGTGGCGGGGGACACTGACCGGGTCTGTCCCTCAGTAGCCGGAAGACACGTTCGAGTTTGTCCCTCTGTGGCCGAGGGTTTGTCCCTCTGTGGCGGGGGGACACGGTCGGTGTCTGTCTCTCTGTGGCCCGGACACCGATCGGGTTTGTCCCTCTATAGCAGGGACACAGGCCGAAATGTCCCTCTGTGGTGGGGACACGGCCCAGGGTTTGTCCCTCTGTGACCGGGACACGGATCGGGTTTGTCCCTCTGTAGCGGGGACACGGACCGAAATGTCCCTCTGTGGCGGGGGAACATGGCCAGGATTTGCCCCTCTATGGCCGGAGGACACGGCCCAAGGTCTGTCCCTCTGTGGCCGGAAGACACGTCCGAGTTTGTCCCTCTGTGGCGGGGACATACCCCGCGTCTGTACCTCTGTGGCAGAGGAACAAGGCCAGGATTTGTCGCTCTGTGGCCAGAGGACACAGCCCGGAAC